>PVKA01001028.1:0-64721 GCA_004027165.1 Ctenomys sociabilis
TCTATCTATCTATCTATCTATCTATCTATCTATCTATCTATCTATCTATCTATCTATCTATCCATCCATCCATCCATCCATCCATCCATCCATCCATCCATCCATCCATCCATCCATCCATCTGGTGTAGGGTCTCACTATGCAGCTCAGACTCATAGTGATCCTCCTGTCTCAGCTTCGCCAGTGCTGGGATTAAAGGCGTGTACCACCATGCCAGTATGGTGTGTCCAGAGTTCTGGGGCCTGCATGGCATGTAGTAACAGGGATTGAACCCAGGTCCTTGTGTTTGCCAGGCAGGCACTTAAACTGCTGAACTATCTCCTCAGCACCTCACTATGCAGTTTAAGCTGGCCTCAAATTCATACTGATCCTTCTGACTTAGCCTCCCAAGTGCTGGGATTAAGAGGTATGCACCACAAGCCTCGCTACTATTATTTTCTTATGTGATGTGAATTAAATAGAGACTTGAATAATGAGCCAGGCATGCAGGCCAAACAATGTCAGCTATCATTTGATGAGCACCTTACAGAATTTGTATAGCTTATATACATGGTCACATTAACCTCTGCAATAACCCTGAAACAGGTATTAATAGTTACTTTCTATAGATAAAAAAATTAGAAAGATTAAGAATGACCTTGTGGGGCTGGGGAGATGGCTCAGTAGAATGAGTGCTTCCCTGGCAAGGGAATTGAGTTCAATTCCTGGTTCTGGGGGGAAAAAGAAAAAAGACCTTGTTTAAGGTCATTCAACTAGCTACACAGTGGGTATCAGTGAATGCTGTCTGTATTCTCCTAAGTTCTGTTGTCTCTATTCAGGCGATAACACAGAGGGCTCAGAACTAAAACCTCCAGACTTTCACTTTGTTCATTTGTTTATTTATTTACTAGAATTCAAATCATTCAAAAATATTTATTGGGCATCTACTAAGTATAATATCCCACCACTAGCATGTTGTCTGCACAAAGCAGACTGCTAAATAGGGAGAGATACCTTCCAGAAGGATGTGTCCGAGTGCACGGAGGCCCATGAGAGACACAGCTAAGAGAACCTGGGTGTGTGCAAATTCCAGCTGGGAGCAAAATCATAAAACACACCCATGCAGAGAGCAAGGAAAGGGCTCGAGTTTCTGTGGAGAAGATTTCAAAAAAGAACCAGCAGAGTCTAGGTGGTGTGGGAACACCCCAGTAAAGGGGAGCAGGGCGGTGACGTACCAGCACCTCACGGGCTGCCTCTGGAACTTACCCAGAACAGTATCTTGAGAAGAAACACACAGTATGTATGGTAGGAATAAATTATGAGAGTGGAACAGGAGAAAAGGTGGGTGTGAGCAGCACAGAAGACCTAGAAACTAACTAGATTAGTCGTGAGGAGCATGGGTGCTGAGAATGAGGGGTATTAACATGAAAAGATGGGCTCCTCATCGTTGTGTGGTTGTTTTGTCCTCATTAGTTTTGCACAATCAGGGGAAGTGAGATGAGCTCTGTGTGGCAGTTACTCAGGAATTCCTGAACAAAGAACAAAATGGTTCTAATGAGAAATTCTTCATGATGAAAAGGGTAGCTACAAGCAAAGCAAGGCGTTATTCCAGGACTGCCAGTGTGAGTTTTATGCCCTATTTACGAGCCTTTCCACATGCTCCTCCCAACCCCTGTTTAGCAAGCAGCTAGCTGCCCAGGACAAAGCCCTGCCCCAAGAAAAGGCACACCATGGCATAGGCGGACATAAAAGATTTGGCGGAACAGTGATTTCCTTTGAACTGCTGAAAGGATTTTAACTCAAGCAGAGACTTAAGATATTATTTTAAGAAAATAAGATCTGAAAAGTATTACCAATCTTTCACTCCTGGGTGCTTGCTTTTCTGGCACATAAATAAATGGCCACCAGCCACTAGCTGGATACTTGTCTTGAGCTGCTGACAACTTTATAATAAACTGTCTTTAAGTTCATTAAGTAGAAAAAGCAATGACTGAGACTCCAGGGTGTTGAAATGGTGCTGTCACTGCAGTTCTGCACCTCTCAGATCAGCTTGGAGAAGACCAGTCTACCACTGCCTTACCTTCTTCAGCAACGACTGTCAGTGTGACAGTGACTCCGGCATCTTTGATCAGCTGAACGATGCTGTCGTGGGACAGCTCAATAATGGACTGTCCATTCACCGCTGAGATGTGATCTCCAACTTTCAGTTTTCCACATCGATCAGCAGGACTTCCTT
The DNA here is from genome assembly GCA_004027165.1 of Ctenomys sociabilis. Classification (NCBI taxonomy): domain Eukaryota; kingdom Metazoa; phylum Chordata; class Mammalia; order Rodentia; family Ctenomyidae; genus Ctenomys; species Ctenomys sociabilis. The sequence continues at coordinate 2,216 of PVKA01001028.1, forward strand.
CTATGACTCGGCCGATTTTATGAGGAATAACTGTGGGCAAGAACCCCAAGGCTTTCAGCTGTTCACTATATCTACTAGTGCTGGATTTTTCATTGTCATTTAAAAGTTTAATGTAATAACATCAAGCAAACATCTTCACAAATATAGTAAAAAAGTATCACACGTCATCATCCTATCCAGAGGCAACTACTTTCAAATCACCTCCAACTATGACTGCATGCATAGATTCTCTTGTAGGGGAACTGGGGATCGATCCCAGAGCCTAGCACATGCAAAGTGCTCTGCCACACCCTAGGCTCAGTTGCCAGAACTGGCTTTGAACTTGGCAACCCTCCTGCCTCAGTCTCCCTAGTACCTAGGACTTCCAGCATGTGCCACCATGCCCAGCTTGCATAGGTACTCTTTACAGAGCTGTAGCTAAATATAAATCTCTTTGCTGTTTTCCACTTATCAGAAACTCTGGTCCCTGAAGGTCACTGACTATATCTTAAAAACTTTACAAGGACAGACTATCCTGTTAAACAAAAAAAGAGTCAAAGAGCATCAAACTAAGTAGAGGTGAAGGTGAGGCAGGGCAAAAGGCCAGGAACCCACTTAGGAAGTGCACGGAACCGGCAGCGGGAAGCAGTCAGATCAGCACAAGACGGAGCTCTAAGAAGGCTGACGTGCTGTGAGAACAGAGCTTCCCGAGACCCTGGAGGACACTGCAGCTGAGGAGGACAGCACAGCCCTTCCTTAGCTGGAGATCCTAGAGACTCCACGTGGGCACCAGGGTGGGATCCCTGCAGGTACCCCAGGCATACACTCAAAAGGACTGCAGGGATTGGCACCACTGTGACCGGTCGCCATTCCCAGAAAAGGTCTCCCCAAAACTAGCCACGGACCACCCAGGCCTGTTGAACCTCTTCCTCAGGGGCCTGCCTAGGACTTTTCAGTGCTGCCCCCTGGCTTTCCCCTGGGTGTTGCCACTTAGTGGAAGTATACTGTCCTTTCCCAAGGACAGTATAAATCCTAAGTTGTTCTGGGTAAGGAACCACACTGATATCACTGACCCTTATGTTACCACCAATCTAGCACATCACTGTTTATTGTAGGCCATCAGTGTTTGTCAAGTTTTTTGCTATTTTAGAGACTGTTACAAGACCCTCTCTGGCTCTGTTGAAAAGGCCCTTAATGCTGAGGGTAGTGACACACACCTGTCATTCTAGCTCCTTAGGAGGATGAGTCAGGAGGATCCAAGTTTGAGAGCAATCTTATCTCAAAAATCATAAAAGAATGGCTGGGGGTGTACTCAGTGGCAGAGCACTTACCTTGCCCGTGTGAGGACCTGCCTTTAGTCCCCAGGGAAGACATTCGTTCCCACAAGGAGCTTTTTAAATAAATGTAGGGCAAATCCAAGTTTAGGATTCAATGATTCTGGTCAGAAATCCAGGTACAATGAAATAAATGACTAACTGTTAAACTGAATGCTACTTAGTTCTACATGAAAATTAATTTCTTTCATTTGTGCCTTTTAACCTTTTCACAATTCAAAAGCTGAGTATTTAATGTGAAGACTTTTTCTGGGTAAAGAACCACAGATATCACTGACAATGTGAAAATTCTCCCCTGAACACACAGAGCTGCATCCCACACACTTGAACATGCCACACTGTTACCACAGCTAGGATGAACTCCTAGCTAGGAGATTTTTTTCAAACAAAGTACCTTGCACTGTGAGAAAAGGACATGTGTGTAGGAAACAAATGTTCTTTTTATGTTCCCTGAGAACTTCCTCGCCTCGGTCAGTAAACTTACCAGGTACCTGGGCTCTTGCTAACTACTGATGGATATGAAGAGGGTAATTAATATTTCTAGATGGCACTGTGAACTGCATTTAATTTCCTTAGTAAAACACTTCTTACTAGCATTTCCGAATCAGACCTAGGATTATGTTAGGGACATTTTAATAGACCTTTATTTAATAGACCACACAAAGTTATTCTTGGTCATGATTTATGACCCTACAGATAGGATGTTGGCTCTTCTAGCACTATCCAATGGAGAGTTTAATCTTAAAATACAGAAAAGTAATGTTGGAATCAGCACCTTTTATCGCTGAATTATATGAAGTACTCAGGGCTCCATTTTCCTTATAAACAGAGTGACTAAAAATCCCAGTGCGACAGGGGCCACGTCCTGTGCCAGGCACTCCGAGATGATGACCACTACCACCATCAGTGGCATTTCAGACACACGGTGGATCACACAGTGGCCTGTGGTGACTGTCTTTATTACCATAGCACATCATAATTCTTTTTCATCCCTTTCATCCTTGCCTTCAGCTCTGGTTTCCATCCCTTTTGCAAAAGATCTATCTCCCTATCTCTTAATATCCTCTATTTTGTTATTTTTTTATATTTTTGGTTTCTCATATAAGAGAGATCATGTTATTTTTAAGTTTCTGTGGATCTGTTTATTCTATCTAACATCATAGTTGCAAGGTGCATCTATTTTCCTATAAATGTCTCATTTATTCTTCTTCATGGCACAGTAGTACTCCACTGAGGATCAATACAATACCTTTTTTATCCATTCTTTTTAAATCATTATTGCAGTTATTTATTCTTCTTATACATACAGAGAAGATCCCTTGAGCAGCAACCTGGTACACTGAAAAGAGTCTGTTTAGACATAGAAAGCATCAAGCCCAATTAATACCTGCAGCCTTTTGCCACTGGAGAGCGGTGCACAACTTCCTGAAGGGTCAGCTTCTGGGTGAGGCACGGTGATAGCAGCCACACGTTACTACTCTCTGTCACTACGCTTAGCAGAAGCACCTACACAGCTCCAATGCCCCAATGACCACCTGAAAGCTAACTACCTCATAAATGCAGTGCTGTCAGTGGACCGGAAGTGTTTTGTGGGATTCTCAGAGTACTCACAGCTAGGGAAAAGCCTGAGGTCCTGCCTGGTCTTGTACCCACGATCCAGGATGTACAGCCATCTTCTCTTCCATTCATCTCTGGCCTCAATGGCCACAGAGAGGTTTGTCCCCCTGCTGAGATCTCCTTAATGCTCTCAAACATTTTTTCATGAAATGAAAGGACAATAACTGGAAATATTTCTTTCTCAAAGAAATCTCTGCAACTAGAACTGAAAACCATATGATGAGAGTGACACTGAGAGCTCAGAGGCACTGGCAAAGCGAAAACACTGCGTCCCTTTCTCCTTCTGAGAGGCCTTTTAATGTACTGTGCTCATTTGGTGCCTCAGCCCATGGTGAGGATGCTGACCTGGGTGGCAGCCCCAGCGGAGACTCTCAGAATTTCAGAACTGGTCCCACAGCACTAGGAACTCTTTCTGAGACGTATATCACCAGAAAACATGTTACTTAGAAAAAAAAAACTAATCTACTTTAAGCAGAGTTCTGACAAGGCCCAGAAGGAAGGATTCACAGACAGGCTGCCCTGCTTTCCTTCTGAGCTGGTGCCCCCCCCCCCCCGCAAGCCTCCCCTCACTGTGGAAAGCGATGGCACTGACGGCTCAGCCTGGCAGTGGAAGCCCTCCTTCTCTCTCACTGCAGGACACTCCTCGCTGAATGGACAAATGGCGTGAAGAAGAATGCATGAGGACTCAGCACTTTGTGAGGTTATTAAATAGCATTTCAGCAAAACTGGCAGTTCTGCTTTTTCACCATGATAGAAAATCTCAAGTACTTTATATAAAATTTATCAACAAGATGAGCCTAATTTACCATTCAGACTGATAATTAATGAGCTGCAAACACTTGTTTTTCTGCCACACTTTAGGTGCTGTTTCAATTTTATATTTTGAGTTTTCTTTTCTGTCTCATTATCAAGTATGAATAAACTTCAAAGTTTCTTTAAGAAAATGCCTGTGAGATAGCTCAGTGATCTAAAAGCACCTGCTTGGGTGAGCTTAGGCAAGGATGCAGGGACGGTGGTTTGATTCCCAGCACCACACGCCACACCAGCCCAGCCCCTGGGTGGGCTGAGCCGGCCACAAAAAAAATGTTTCTTTAAAACAGATGCTTGGCAGGCATGTTGGTGTGTGCTTGTGTTTCTAGCTCTTTGAGGCTGAGGCAGGAGAATCACAGAAGCCTAAAACTTTGAGGTCAGCCTCTAATTTGAGGGAGATGTCATCTCAAAACAAAACAAACACAAACACAAAATTTCTAAGTAAAAATGATGATAATGGCAGTAGCCAACAGGTATCAGAGTTCTGGCTACAGATCCCATGGGATCATCTCCTGTAACTCTCACACTCCACTGTGGAGTTCCCTGGGACAGCTGGAGGTCGGTGTCTGCTGGGGTGACTCGGAAGAAGACTGCTCCCTCTGAGAGGCCAAAACATGAGTGCGATGCTTCACCCACTGCAGCGGAGAGGGATCCCGTCGGGGACACAAGGAAGCTCCCACGGGGACAGTGATGAACGTTAATAATTTGGCTAAACTGCTGCCATGCCTTGCTCGCCTGCCTCCCATGTGGGTTCAGCAGCGCATTCGCCCTCTGTGTTTCCTCAATCAGCCTGGGCACTGCAGTCAGTTCAGGGCTTCACTCCCTTCCGGTGAAGCCCCCAGCTCCTTGACAAAGACATTCTTGTCTTTCATGTCTTCATTTGTCTCTCTGACAGGGTTTTCTCACCAGAACCTGGCACTCCCTGAGCGCAGAAGTGTTAGCATCTCCTACACTGTACGAGGAGACTCTTGTAGTGGAGGGAGTTGCCCAAGACCATTCAAACACATACACAGAGCTCAACTCCAAGTTTGTCTGATGATAAAACCTGATACTTAGTGACATGATCTTTTTGTGCATACATGACTGGAAATTAAACCCAGAGCCTTTGTACTGACCCACATCCCAGCCCCATCCAGTTGTGCATCCATTTACCTACCTACCTACCTACCTACCTACCTACCTACCTACCTACCTACTTACCTACCTACCTACCTACTGGAAACAGACCATAAGTCATGCAGGCTGGGTTACAATTTGTGATCTTCCTGCCTTAGATTCAGACTGTTGGGATTACAGGTATATACCACCATGCCCAGCTTAATGACACTATGTTATTCATAGTGTCATTGAGATAGAACATCTATACACAGAAAACCATCAAAACAGTGAAATTTAAATGAACAAAAGAATATTTTCAATTTTTAAATACAAGTATGAAAATGTGTTTAAACATATGTGAGCAGTGCAACATGTTACTTAATTCCTTGCTAGTGCTTAGTCTCATGGTGAATATCAGATTTGCTCCTCATCTCTGCAGTGCTGGAGAGGGAATATCCTCAATATAAAAAGTGATTCTCGTCTGCCACACAATGGGAGTGCTCTTTCACTGCTAATGTGAATGCCTGGGATTATTGTATGATATCAGAATGACAATAAGATTATTCTAAATGGTTGTTTTTAGAAAGACTGACTTCCTAAGATACAACATGAAACCACCCATAAGCTGCTTTCGTTTTACTGACATAGGCCACGTAATCATCCTTACAGCATCAGTGACAGTTCCAGTGCCAAGTGTTACCATAGCAACTGCTTTTGGAAAATGGAAACTAGTATCAGTGAGCAGTGACCTGATACTATAGCAATAACTCATCCATGTGACAAAATTTCTTCCTTTAAACTTTGCATTAATTTTAGCGAGATTTCTGTAAATTGGTTGGTTCATAACACTTTCCTGAAAATGTTTTCTTTTTTTACTAAGGCTTTAGTGACCCTGAATCTAAAAGGATCTAACTATCCAAGATAAATCCAAACCTAATGGCAAAAGCTAGAGGGTATTTTCATGGGGTCAAAGAGTTTTACCATTTGATATCCAAATGTAAAGTTAGCAAATAAGCATGATACATATATACCAAGGTTCTGGTTTTCATCTTATATTCAACTGGATTTTATAATTATATTTAAAGAGTATTTCTTAGTAACATCAAGATCAACATTGAGCCATGTGTGGTGGGGCATGCCTGTAACTCCAGCACTTGGAAGGCTGAGGCAGGAAGATCACTGTGGGTTTGAGGTCATCTTAGGCTACACAGTGATGTATGTAGATCTGCCTTAGCTACAGAGCAAGACCTTGTCTCAAAAAAAAAAAAAAAGCAAAGCAACGCAACGCAACGCAACGCAACGCAACGCAAAGCAAAGCAAAGCAAAGCAAAGCAAACAAACCCACAACATGGAATCTGCTGACTCACAGTGGCCCTGAACTTACTGGGTACTACTTCCTCCTTTACTGATGCAAAATTCACTATAAATGAATGTATAGGCACATTCATCCTCCCTAGAAGTGATTACTCTGCTAAAGGGTTCAGATATTTACATTAAATTTTAAAGGTTGTGACAGAATTTTACTTTTTAGTAAATTATATAGAAAAAATAGAATGCTTCACTTAACAAGGGTATGTTACACTTGGAATATAGCGACTGTTATATAATAATATAAGGAACTATTTAAGATATATTTATACTTATTTGGTAATCTATTTTGCTTTTTCTTAGTTACTTCTGTTTAATTTATTTCTACATTCATAATTTCTCCTAATTTAAAAAGTCTGGGGCTGGCCTGATAGCTCAGCAAACTAAAGCACCTGCTTAGGGAGAGCACAGCAGTCAGGGTTTAATCCCTGGATCCCAGGTGTACAGTGCCAGCCCCGCCCTGGGGCTCGATGAGAAGGTGATTGAGACTGGGCATGGTGGCCTGTGCCTATAATCCCAACATATGGGAGGCTGTAAACAGGAGAATTACTGTGAGTCTGATCTATGTAGTGAGTCCCTGAACACCCTGTAGAGCCTGCCCTAAATACAGGGGAAAAACAAGTCTGTAACTTAAAATTTAAATAAATTCAGTATTATATTTTTCACTAAATCCATCAAGTTAGTTCCCTGATATGTTGTCTCAGTTTAGCTTTGATGAAAATTGAAGCTTGGAAAGTGTGATTCGTATTACCTACCTTTGAGAAAAAGGAAAACAGTCACTAATCTTAAAAAGGTAAATCTCAAAGGCCGATTCTATCCAGGTCCCATTAAATTTCTTCAGCTCATGGGGAGGGGTGAATACAGGGCCTGGCGGGGAGAGATCATAGGATGCAGCAGCCCTTACCTCCGGGAGGTGGTTTGCTTTTGGAAGTGAGGATGACAAAACCAAATCCTTCATTTTCCTTTCGTTGCAAGACAACATCATAGGCCTCTGGGGGAGCAGGCCTGGCCGGCACCTCTGTTCGGTTTAGGCGAGGAGATCCATTCTGTGCTGGAACGAAGGCTTGAGAGCTGTCATCCTCAGGTTGTTTTTCTATAATAAACACGATCAGTTGTGGTAGTTTTTGAAAGCTGTACGTTTTCTGTGCTAAGCCTCTCAACAAAAGTTTTTCAGCTAGTAACACAAAGAATAGAAAAACATCCCCCAACACACACCATAGGAGCTCGGGTGTCACCTGAGTGCAGATGCGGGCAGCAGCAGCCCACCTGACTTCTAAACACAGTAAGTACTGACGGCATAAGGGAAAAATACACATGACCTGATGTTCTCTCACTTTAAAATTCAATATTAAAAATCATTCTTGAAATAGTTTTAGTTCTGTCATGGTTTATAACCTTGTCAATAATTTAAGAAAATTAGATAATGAAAAATGATCCAGTAAACTTCCTTTGTAGATCAAGTGTAAATATAAGTCAGTGACTGCTCTTTATTGATGCCTGGGAGGGGAGGGGATCAAGGCAGACGTGCTGCCCCATTCGAACAGCCTGCCCATCTGTGTAAGACTTGTCCTTGGTGGTGTGTTTTGCATCTTCTGACTGAGGAGATTGGAGAGGTCCATCGGTAGCAGTTCTCAGCCTCGCTTTTCTGCTCCCTGGAACACAGGACAAGCTGAGCACATGAGCAGCAGGCTCAGGGGATGAGGCTCAGGCACAGATAAGGTCATATGGAATCCCTGGCAAATGGGCAGTTAACCTACACCTTTGGCAGCTATTCAAGGAGAACATCACAATTTAAGAATGATCTAATCAATTTTTTAAAAAGGCTAATCTTGTATAGTAATTTGGCCAGGCATCATACCAACACACAGCAGCTATGTAACTCTTTTGGTTCAAAATTTACATGATCCCCTAAGAATACATTTCAGAATGCCACTAACATCTAATCATTACTTAGTACAGATTTTGTATAATGCAAGGTTAGAATGAAATAGGTAAAGTGTCTCACATAATATCAAACTACTATGAAACTTAAAGGTGCTTTCTTCAGTCCATGATGTTACTCAAGTTTTTACTGAGTGTAATTATGCTCTGACTCGAGTACAACTGAGACAATGCTGCATTCCTCTGTTACAGAGTTAGTGTTTTTGAGTGCTTATCTGGATGTTCTAGCAGGGAAGCATGATGAAGGAAATCACTGTAGCGATGCACACAGAGCAATGGAGGAGGAAGCGGACACTGCCCATCCACCTCTCAGTGTACTCGCAGCCAGACAGCCCTCACAATGAGAGTTACCATTTTTAAAGTGTGAAAAATTCACATACAAATCCTAGTTAATATCAATAAAGCTACTGATAAGAAAATTATGAGAGATGACCACATCCTACTCTCATGGTTTAGAGTCAGGGCTCTGCAATTAAACTATAAATTTTAATCCTGTTCCTACTTCTTACTGGCTATGTCTCTCAACCCTTTTGCAAGTCACTGTAGAACTAGATTGTGACAATATTTTGAGACAAATAATCCATAAATCTGCTTCAGAGACTCAAATATCATATTAAAACTTTTCAAGTAGAAACATTCCACTTCTTTGAATAGCTGGGATTTCATCAGGATTCAAATCCTTTGATATTTAGCTAATGGGATATCTCGGTGTGGCTAAGTAATTACATATGCATCTATAGTACTTTTCTTTCTAGTGCCAGGGATAGAACCCAAAATTTGGCATGCATGCTAGGTACACATACTGGCACTGAGCTATACCAGCCTAGCTGTATTTGTTTTTTTAAAGATTTAAACTTACATTCTCCCCCATAATACCATACTAGTAAAATTTTATCAACAGGGTAACATGACCTTAATGTAGAGCCCAATATTTACTTATTTTTGATAGTAGTATTATTTGTGGAAGTCTCTGACCTTCAGTGGCCTTCCACAATAGGGCCCAACATTATGCCAAGTGGATAATCTGAAACACTAATAAACCCTAAAATACACTGAAAAGCCGCAGAGAAAGGGGACTATCTCTACCTCCATAGAAGATCTTCCTTCTGACAGTTAGCAACACATGGCCATTTCGTGCAGCAGTGGTCATTAGGTCTAAGACTTGCTTGTGTGATTTCCCTTTAACTGGAATTCCATCGATGCACATGAGTTCATCAGCAGCGCGCAGCCGACCGTCCTTCTCAGCTGCTCCCAGGGGGATAATGGCCCCAATGTAGATCTGGTAAGACAGCAATGTGAAGACTGGTCTGTACAGCCCACTAGGATCAGATGAAGAGTCAAGGGCTTCCTGATTCACTGCTGCGCAGACCAATAGATTGCTGAGGTTCATCTACGAAAACTGGTACATTCTAGAAAGGTGATATGTGAGAAAACGCCCAAGCTCAAAAAGGGCATGTTAGATCTTCACACAGCATTATGTAAGCTCGTAGATTTTCAGGGTTAAGTATCACCAAGAAAGTACAAAAATTCAAAGAGCTCCACTGTGATCTCCATCACTAAACTACAGCAAAACAAACTCAGAAAATATAATTCTCTATAGTTACTAAAAAGAAAAAAAAAATTTGTAGTGGCCTCAGGCAAGATTTTCTACACATAGTTCACAGAGGGCTAGGATCATTTTCATGATTTTTACCATCCAATGTGTTAATAGTACAAGTTTAGTATATGCAACAGAGAAACAGATCAATTCCCTAAATCTCAAGGCAACAGGGTAGCATTTAGTAGAATAGATCTGGTTTATTCTGCTCACAAGCAATTCAGAGCCCATCACCAGGCAATCCTGATATGTAGGCTGCTTTCAAAACTACTAAAACCTGATGTTTAAGTGAAGAGAAAGACTGCTCCCAAGTTAAAATACAGTCTCAAAATGTCTAAATGAACACTACAAGTATGAGCAAGGTAGAAAAAAATATATGTAAATAATCAAAAATAAAGTATCCTGTATTTGTCCTATTAGGGCCACAAGCCCAAACTTTATGTGTGCCTAACAATCACTGATTGCAATTGTAACCAATATGGCTAGAACACATTTGTACCATATAAATCAAACAATCTGTTCAAAAACAGAGGCCTGTCACTTGGTTAAGTGTGCTGCCCTACCTGGCCTACATTGATAATCTTTCTGCCTCTGCAGATGGTAGGCATGATAATATGCAGCCTGGCAGACTGGCAATTTTAAAGATCACTGTTGTTCACCTAACTTCCAAGAATAATGTAGGGCTTTTTTCATATTATACAAAAGACATATAAGTACATTCTTAGATTCTACATTACTTGTCATTTAACAACAGGAATAAAACTTAAAAACAAAACCTATTATAATACATTTGTTCTCTGTAGGAATCATACATAAAAAAAAAAGCCTAGGCTTTAAATAATTTGCAGTTGGGTGTGGTGGTACACACCTGTAATCCCAGCGTTTGTCTTCTCAGACAAGAAGCCAAGGCCAGCTGTTATGGTTTGTGTTTAGGTGTCCTCGTGTCCTCCCCCCCACAGCTTTGGCAGTTCACAATCACTGTGGGTGTGGATGGGACACCTTCCCTGGGGCAGGTAATCTGCATTATAATGTAAGGAGGGAAGAGAAGCTCACTGCTTGAGCTGCTGCTACTCCTCCTTTTACTCTCTCACTCAGCCACCTCCATGAACTGTTCTCTACCAGGTGCCGCTCCGTCTTGGAGGCAGCTGAGTACGGACTGAAACCTCCAGTAACTGTGAGCTAAATAATCTTTCCTTGCCTCATTTTAAGTGTCGAGTATTTGTTTCAGCAATGAGAGAAGCATAACTGAGACACCAGCCTGTGCTATATAGATAATTCAACGCCATTTTGAACTGCATAGTAAGGCTCCTCTCAAAAAACCAAAATTCTGGTACTGGAGAGATGGCTCAGTGGAATAAGTGTTTCCCTGGCAAACGCAAGGGCCTGAGTTCAATCCTTGGTTCTGCCAAAAAAAACCCAAAAGAAAACAAAACAAAAAACCAAATTCTCAAAACAAATTAATCAAACAAAATATAAAGAAAAATCTTTGTGAATGCAACAATTATGCCTTTTGGTTAGAAATATTAATTATTTTATTTCTTTAGTTTCATAGCTAACACATGAAATGACAGGTAAAGGGGCTGGGGATATATAGGTCAGCAGCACAGCGCCTGCCTGGCAAGTGCAAGGTCCTGAGTTTGATTCCTGTATCGCCCCCCGAAAATGACAAAAGATCATGAAAATATGAAGTCATTAATAAGACCAGGTAAAACAACACACACAGGCTCATGCCAATAATCCAGGAACATTCAGAAAGTAAGAGCGAGTATGGAAAGAGGACACAATTATAGGTTTCTTAGAGAAGAAAAGTACCTTAGAATCTGCTTAACAAAGTAAAAATAGAAATGTGAATCTTTGTCATATTAATAAAACTGTTAAGAATAAAACACTTAAATAGGAAAAATCAGGAAGCAAAACAAAACAAAAAATCACCATTCAAAATTTTAATACGAACAGCCAAAGTATTTGCACTTACAGACTGGTCAGGCCCGTCTCCTCCTAGCACCCGGAAGCCAAATCCTGACTCCTGTTTCCGAAGAAATACATCCAAGTCTTTGGTGTTTGGTGCTAAGGAAAACCAGAAAATGCAAATATTTTGATTCATTTTAAAAAGGTAAAAATAAAACAAATTTCAACATTTCACAGAATACTAAAGAGCAATTCAAAAAACTATAATCTTGTAATTTTTACAATCTACTTTGATTGTAAAAATTTATGCAAGAAAGCACACACTAGAAAATTCAACTATGTTTTGAGTGCTAAACAAAACTGCATCAAGATTGTTTACAAAGACTTCCATGGTCCATGCAGTATAACAGGCAATGCACTGCCCCCAACTTCTACTGCTGGCCAGTCAATTCTACATTAAATCTACCATCCAATGAATTTGATATCTGAAAGATGCAAATGATCTAAGTTAATCTTTGAGTAAGATATAGTACTGCAAATCCTAGAACAAAAGACCCAATAAAATACCTTATTTTTCCTCTCCTTTTACTTTTCAGTACAGACTAATTTCAGGGAATGCTCAGCTACATGCCCAGATCTTTTTACTTTGTGACAAGTCTCACTAAATTGCCCAAGTTGACCTTGAATTTATGATCCTCCTGCTTGTTGCCTCCCAAGTAGCTGGGATTACAGGTATGAACCTTGTGCCCTGCTTTTATTTTCACTCTTAAGCTGTTATTAGAAAAGTATTTCACATGAAGTACTTACTTAGCCTAATTTACACACACACACACACACACACACACACACACACACACGCATATATACAAAATACACATTTTTTCTTTTCTTTTTAGGGGATGGGGCCAGGATCTTTTTATGCAGTATGGTCAGCCTTGAACTTGCCATGAGCCCATACTAATGTGGAACTTGCTATTCTCCTGCCTCAGACTCTAGAGTGCTGGGATTACAGGCATGTGTGACCATACCGAGCTCTAGCAGTATTTTAATGGAAAACCAATTAAGGGTTAACACTTCATATTAGCCCTAACTTCTACATGAGGAAACTATGTACTTAGAAATGTGTTAAATGTCACACAGAAAGTGATGGAATTGAGATTTACACTATTTTGATTTCTAGTTTCTAGGCTCTTAATTATACTGTCCTCAAAAGGCAGGCTAGGGGCCAGGAAGATGGCTCAATGGAATAAGCACTCCCCTGGTAAGTGCAAGGCCCTGAGTTCAATCCCCGGATCTGAAAAAAATAAAAGGCAGGCTACATTCATCAGAAAATTAAGTCAGAAACTCTATCTTATGACTAAGAGTTTATCTCTAAGAAAATCCTAACATTATATATAGGTAGAAAAGAAAAAGAGAGAAACTGCCAATGAACTATATACAAAGTAAGAGCCAGGTATGGTGGCACAGGCCTACATCCCAACACTCAGAAGACTGAGGCAGGAGGAGTTTGAGTCCACTCAGACTGCATAGTGAGACCCTATCTAAAAAAATCCCCCAAACAAACAAACACAAAAAAGAAAAACAGTGGAATCTCTTTTGATAAACATTTTTCTACTAGAATCACAGAACTTTAGGCATTGAGGCATAGTTCAGTGGTAGAAACCATGTCCAGCGTGCATGATACTCTGGGTTTAGTACCCAGCAGTGGCAGTAAGGGGGGGGGGTGGATTTGAGGAAACAGGGATTGCGGTGGGAAGGTGGATCACAGGAACTAAGAAATTAGAGGAGTCTGAGTCAGACTTGTGTTATGAATGAGAGCCAATAGAACTGTAGAGTTTCTATCAGTATTAAGAATATACCAAGCTATGAATGGGAATTCTAAGAAAGGGACTGTACATAGTTACACTAACTTAAATTATTGCTTTGCTATGCTTACACTTGGTTTTCATTTTTTTAAATACAGCCTCCAGATGTCAAGATAAAGATCTGCAACTATTTAAATAATCACAGTCAATTAAATATTACATTTTGTACGTCTTTTTCAAAGTAGATACAGAGGGGCCAGGGAGATAGCTCATTAGACTAAGTGCTTGCCTGGCAAGCTCAAGGGCCTGAGTTCAATCCTTGGCTCCACAAAAAAAAAAGGAAAAAAAAAAAAAGTAGATACAGATTTATTTTAACCAATTTTTTTTTTTAAACTAGACCTATTTAAATTTGCAACTTTACATTGGTAAAGATCTACCAATAAGTAAGTACAAAATCGGGTTTCTGCCTCGTGGATTCTTTCCTCTTCGCAGCTGGACTCCTCCAAGGAGCTGACTCTGGCTTCCTTTCCACTTGCATACCCCTCTGTGATCTATCCTCCTAACTTCTGCCAGGAAAACCTTTCTAAAACACAAGCCCAATGGTATTTTCCTTATAGTTAAAACAATTCCATGGCTCTCAATCCTTCCTGTGCCCAACTCCAGCTGTCCAGCCCTCCGTGATCTATTTCTACTCTCCTCACTGCCTTCCCTTGCCAGGCCCACTCAGTCAAACTGAACTACTTGCAGAGCCCAGCCCCTGCAGGATCAACATGCAAATGCATTCCTTCTGTCCTCTGCCTTTGTCTGCCTCAGAGACCTCTTACTTCTAGAGGATTTGGCTCAGGGGGGCTGGGGAGTGGCTCAGTAGAATAAGTGCTTTCCTGGCAAGCACAAGGGCCTGAGTTCAATCCCCGGTTCCACCAAAAAAAAAAAAAAAAAAAAAAAAAAAAAAAAAAATTAAGAGGATTTGGCTCAAGTTTGACCTTAGGTATGGCACTTTACCTCACACTTCCTGCATAGTTATATGCATAAAACTGACTCTTGGGATAGTAATTTATCCACTTCATAACCACACCAGAAAGCACATGTGTATTTATCTGTACACTTGATTATACATTAGCCTTTTCCATTCAGATTTAATAACATTTCTGAACACAAGGCCTACACAACCAATTTATCTCTGTATTCAAGTTCTTAATATGACACCTGGCACTTACTACAGTCTTGAAAAAAAATGTGTGAACACTGCATACATGTGGTAGAAACCTGGTGTAATATATATTGAAATGAAATGAAGGAATAAATTCTCACTATGGTTTTGAAAGATGGAAAGATTACAGTTTCAGAAAAAGCCTAAATTTATATGATTACATGCTCTCCTAAAACATTCTACTTCTACTTACGTTTATCTTCATATAAAGTCTTAGATTTCAGGTAGACCTCAGAAGGATCCAATTTTGGGGATCCTGACCTGATAATGCTGGGTGGAAAAGGCATAGGCTGGGGAATGGGTTCATTTATGGTCTCCAAACTTCCTGAATTTTCCTTTTTGTCTGTTTTCTGAAATGGAAAACGGTCTTTAGTACTTTTCAAAAGTAAGATGGTTGATTAACTCATAAAACCGTTGTCGGAACTAGATGCGTCAACTGAGTATAGCTGTATATGTGGCAGGGTTCCAGCCATGGCCAGGTGGTGGTCTAGCAGGAATTCACTTTCCTGGGCATGTATATCTGGTTAAATCACAGTATTTACCTTGAATTAGAACAAAGTTTATAAGGTGTCAAGTGAAGGGCCTCACTTAGTTCTGTCTTTAAGCAATTTTGTCTTTTTTTCTACTACCAAGATATAAACTGACTTGGAAATAAGAGGAACATGATACAAGACAGCATTTTCTAAGTAAAACAAGAAGACTCAGAAAATACATCCACAAACTTCTGATACACATTTCCAACTAACTGAATTTAATTTCGGTGAAAATGTGTAAGATATTACATTCTTTTCAGGGAAATAGGAGAGGGAGTGTAGTGTTAGCTCCAACTTAGTTTATAAAGATGACACTAAAAGCCCTGCTCAGTCATTCCAAATACATGGAGGAAAACTACCCCATGCCAGACAATCATTCTGAGAAAGGAAACAGACTAGCATATTTGGATACTTTTCCTATTCAGATACAACTTTTCCAAAATAGTACTGAGGCAAAATGTTTTCTTTAATAATAATTTTTAAAATGGTATCTAATAATTCACACAAAAATGATTTTGAGACCAGCTCATTATTTTGCACTTTATTTAGGGCCAGGAGATTACAGACACTTATAATAAGTAATTAACACTGAGTAGATCACAAGGGCATCAACTCCTGAGGGCCAGGAAGTTGGCCCCTCTAAAGTGAGAGCCAGCTCAGATGAAGTACTGAGTCACACAGAATCCCTCACTGATCCATACTCAGGTAATGGCAGGAAAAGTCAGGGCAGCCCTCTCCCCTTTGCCACATGTCACAGCACTTGGAGGTCACCAGAGCCTCCTGTCAAATATAAAGCATCAAGGTCACTGTGGCTGCAACAGCATCTACTATGAACTAGGTACAATAATACAGAGATTATAATGACTTGTCAGGGGAGCAGAGAAAAGCAGAAAAATGCAGAGCAATTTGAACCAAATGGACACAAGGAATTTCTGCCCATAGGTGACCTGATGGTACAAGCAGTCTGTAAAAGGGAAGGAATTACTGCAGGATGGTCTTCCCTTTGTGCTTATGGGAAACTATCTTTCAATTTTGAGATGAAAGACTTCAAGGAAAAAAGAACATTAGGATTTTAAAATATAATTGTCTTTATATCCATATCCATAGAATTATAGCTATTTAGCCAGGAATGTGTACTTACAGCTTCTTCTGCAAAAGCATTATTTGGTAAACTACCAAATACCATTTTGAAGTTTTTTCTTTACAAAACACTTAAATAGACTACTTAGTTGTTCATAAGAAGCCAAAGGTTTCACTTTGATATGAGCAAATTTAGCTCAGAAAGCCACAATCATTTTAGAACATTCTGCTTAGTTCTAACTATAAGAAGGTCATCTGACAGAGGCACTTATAGCTCCTATGAAGTCATATGCAGCTACCATATTGGGATTTACTCTGGGTCCTTGCAAGGAGACGCAATAGTGTACGATCGGAGAACATTTAGCTACTTGTTACCGTGTTTCTCTGATATACAACGTAAAAGAACCCTAAGGAAGCTCTTCAGTGTGTGCGATTTTACTATGTGGAGGACATGATCATTGGTAGCCAGGGTTTGCTGCAGAAGCAAGGCCTCGCTGTGTGATCGCCCCAGGCCTGGAGCTTTTCTACACTTCGAGCTTCCGGCTGGTGTCTAGGACAGCGGGCCTGCAGCTTCCCCCAGCGTCAGCACCACCACCGCAGCAGGCTGCTCTACAGAGGGGATGTGTGCAGCACCCTTCGTGTGTGGGGAAAAGGGACAAGGGCCGCTGCAATACTCACCAGTTTGCCTGTTTTAGTTGGTGAAGGAGGACCTTAAAAAAATGAGCCAAATTTTAAAACATAGTACATATTTTCAGATTATAAACACTGCTTATATTTATGATAAAACTAGCTTCAACTTTCAATGGGCTAATAAATTCTTTATGTAAATCTCCTATGTACCGGACATTATACAGTACATGTATCACATTTAGTTTTTACAATAATCCCCAGGCATAAATACTACTACCATTTAAAAGATTGGTTAACTATCAGCTTTTCTACAACTATATAACCCAGGCAGAAAATTGACATCAAATTGTCAAGACGACAAATCCTGGTCTCTTTGTTATATGTGTTAAAGCCCTGATAAATCTCTAGTATACAAGAAAGTTTTGCCTGACTGAGCACATTCTACCCTATCACCCAGAGAATAAGCCAGAACAGTTCAAAGAAATGAGAATAAAGAAAAAATTGCCAACCAAGTTAGAGAGCTCATTTGCCTCAAAAATGAAAAGTAAAAGCCATAGTGATAAAATAGTGAAGGACTAAATTTCATTCTTCATAAAATACTAGTCATTTATCAGCATGGATCTGAAAAAGGCTACTGCCTTGGAACTGCATGATCCTTGGAAATGAATTCACAGAAGCTGGGAGTGTTTCATGGCAGCTGATGACTTGGAAAAGTAAAAATTTCATTTCTCCCACATACACACTTTGGGATTTAATTAACACTTATGGGCAGATGCTAGAGCTTAGGATAAAATCTTTATGAGCACAAGCCATCAGAAGTGCTTCTGCAGAACAGGCTAACACACTGTCCAAAGCTTCACTTCTCCACAGATAGTAGCTTTTTCAAAAGCTCTTTTGATGTATTGCAGAGGCCCAAATGAAGCACCACTGGTCAATTTCTATTACTGTCATCAACAGAGAAAATGAAATTAAGAGGCTATATTTCATTTGAGTAGCACAATACCATGACACCCCCAATCATTAAAGCTGTAAATCAGATTTTAAAAAGAATACAGTGGAGACAGAAATCCATAATGAACACAAGTGAAACCACTAAGAACTAAAACATGCTGATCCAGATACTGCTTATGGAAGCAATCAGACAGAAAATTAAGGAAAATGCACACTAATTGCCAGTGAAATCTGCTGGGAAGAAGCATTCTGACCTATAATGGAAGACAATTAGCACACATAAATGTCTGAACGTAAAGATACTTCCTGGTTGTGATTTTACTCACCTCCTCTTAAGATAAGCAATGGTACATCCGCACCTACTGGAAACTGCTTCAGCACTTCTACCACTTGGAGATGTGTTAAATTCTGCACGTTTTGATGGTAAATTTCTTTAATTATATCCCCTTTCTGAAGGCCTTGGCACCACTGGCTATCCAATATCATTTTCACCTTTTGTCCAGTAGGGCTGTCAGCAATTGCAAAGCCAAAGCCTTTAGGGCCCTTAATCAAAGGGACAGTCACAAGTTCCGGCTGGGAGCTGCCCGACGATGCTAGGGATGCTCTCTGCTCACTTGGGTCAGAGGGACCATTGAGGTGATCACTCATTAAGGTGTGTCCTGATTTTCCATTATGCTCTAGAGCCAGTGCTCCTGGCTTACAATCCTGAGCAGTCATGCAAGTCTCTCCCTTAGTTAAGGACTGTCCATTGACGACAGGGGTAGCAGCAACAATGTCCACAACAGGATCTTCACTGTCATCAGGAAGTGGATAGCCACGACACAAAGTGAGGCTTACATACTGGTTTACAGGTACTAACTGAAACATCTGCACAACATCTGCATGAGTGTGACCAAGGACACAGCTGCCATTGATGTCTACAATGACATCTCCTGATAAAACATAATCAAGAATATTAAAACCACCAAGTCAACTGACTTTTTGCTGAGAGAAAGGCAAAGGCAAATTTATTTTATTTATTTATTTATATTTTAGGCAAAGCCAAATTTAGCCACTAAATTTGAATTCTAGAAGTCTCTTACTGTTCATTAACTACTGGAAAGAAGATTTCCAACATATTCTATTTTACAATTTCTCTCTACAGAGTATTTACAAATATCTAAACTTAATTATCTTAGCCACAAAGAGTTTTAACTTCAAACTTAAGTGAATAATTTTAAAAATCTACAGGTTTTATTATCAGATTCTGAGTCACACCTAAGTAGCCAAACATAGCTCAGCATATTTTAGTAGATATTTAGTATATAAAAGACGAACAAAGAATACTTACACAAAGGGCTCTCCTTAAATACCACCTTCTTTCTTAAGAAACCACTGATCATAGTGTACTTAAAAATTCATTATGGTGTAAGAAATGTAGAACTGAAGATAAAAATGTTACCTTACGAAGTATTTTGTTTTATCATCCTTCTTTTATGGAGGCTTCTTTTGTGTGTGTGCTGCGGGGGAATCTTTTTGAGACAGATTTTCACTATGCAGTTCAGGCTATCCTTGAACTCACTATGCAGCTCAGGCTGACCTGGTAGTTAAAGCAACCCTCCTGCCTCAGCCTCCTGAGTGTTGGTATTATAGGTGTGCATTACCATGCCCAGCTTAGAGATTTTGAATGTATTACATAATATATATATAAAATATGTATACATAATATGCATATATTATATGTACATAATATATGTATATGTTACATGTATATAATGTATGTGTGTGTGTATATATATATATATTTTTTGTTTTTGTTTTTTTTTTTCTTTTCTTTTTTTCAGAACTGGGGATTGAATTCAGGCCCTTGTGCTTGCCAGGGAAGCGCTTATTCTACTGAGCCAACTCCCTGGCTCCTTATAAATTACTTTTTAAAAAGTGAAAGCATCAACAAAAAACTCAACAGAATTTATTATTTAACACAATAGATGTATTAGTTAAGACACTGAAAAGTCAGTTAAATTAATCCCTACAAAATTTGGTTTTGCTTTCCTGATTCTGAATTATTATGAGCACTTAATACCAAATTCATCAACTGGTTTTTTCGTGTGTGTGCAGGGTCTCACTATGCAGCTTTGACTCGTAGTGATTCTCCTGTTTCCCGCCTCTCCAATGCTGGGATTATAGGCATGTGCCATCATGCCTGGACTCCACTGCAGGCTCAGCGTGCCTGAAGGTGGGGTCAGCGCAGCATGTGGTGCCAGGAATCAAAACCTGGCCCCTGCACTTGCCTAAGCAAGCACTCAGTCTGCTCAGCTATCTCGTTGTCCCTTTAATTGTCTTTTTTAACACACCACTGAATTTAAAAATTTGTCTTGTGGCTTTTATTTGAACACGATTATTTAAAAAATTATTAACAAATAAAGATGTTTTGTTTCTTACTGGATGTAGGCTTGCTTTTAAAAAATAAGTGAACATGAATGATGTTAAAAACAAAAGTCAGCCTGAGGAAATTTGCTTCATAATCCAAGAAGATGTAGAAACTAGCACCTACAAGCAAACTTTTTGACTTTTCCTCCCTTGAGAAAGCCCCCAAATTTTCATTGAACTGCTAAGCATATTAAGTAACAGTTTTAGACAAATCTGAAACTATATTATAAAACCATGACAGCATATATGTAATGCCTGTAAGATTTGTTTCATGGACAAAATACAAAACAGGTCAGAATGGAGAATTTAAAAAGAAAAAAAAACAAACCTTGTTTGTTTATACTGAATTAAAGACCTTCACACCGATGGGCATCTCCAGACCTTATTTTTATTTGGAGATAAAGTCTTCTAAGTTGCAATCTTCCTGCTTCAGCCTCCCAGAATGCTGGGATTACAGGTGTGGCTCTTTTAAACTTAATCTCTAGGAATTGTTAATTTCATAAAGTAATACTAAAATATCTTATATTTTAAATATAGCTATTGATTATTTCAAAGTTTCCTTCTCATAAGTTTCTATCAACTCACTGGAAAAGTGTAAGATGAGAGATCCATATATTAGCTGAAAATAAGGGGGTGGGATAGGCATGCAGCTTAGTGGAAAATCACTTGCCTAGGGTGTACAAATTCAATTCCCAACACAATGTTAGGAATGGAGAGGAAGGGAAAGGAGAAAGGGGAAGAGGAAGAGGAAGGGGAAGGAGGAGGGGAGGATGAGGAAGAAGAAAGGGGAAAGGGAGGGAGAAAAGGAAGAAGAAGAGAAAGGGGAGAGGGAAGAGGAAGGAGAGGGGAAGAGGGAGGGGGAAGTGAGGGGAGGGGAAGAGAGTGGTAGGAGAGAAAGAGAATGTTCTGGCATACACCTGGAATTCCTGGATTTGAAAGGCTATGATGGGAAGATATGAAGACTGAGGCAAGCCTGGACCAGACCCACCTCAAAAAACCAAAACAAGCAAAAAAGTCCCACAACAGTAGAACAATCTAAATGGAAATCTAAATTATGTTGCACCTGAGAGAACATAGGATTTGAAAAGCTATAGTGAACACTGAAAGTAGCAACTCTCACCGAGTGCTGAATTCCTGCTGCCACAAGTGCTTAATCTCACTCAGTCACTGTCTTGTACCTCCCTGAGGTTACAGAAACACAGTCGGCCAGCGTGAAAATATCCAGTAATTACCAAGTCAAGATTTTGGGTAAACTATATAGAAGACAACTTCTGTTTCTAAAGCTTTGCAAAAACAGTAATGCTTATGTGTCGCGCGCAACCTCGCCAGCAAGGAAGACGCGACGACCAGCTCTTCTTTCCGCGGTTTATCCAGGACCCCTATACAATCTTCTGCTTGCCTGCTCCGCTCCTCTGCCGCTCCTCCCTGCTGCTGCTTCTAGTCTCTCCTCCCCGGGCAAGCCCGCCCCAAGCTATATACCACAAGGCGTCCAATCCTGGAGTGACACGTGGGCACAGCCGATAGGTCCAGGTACACGGAAGCAACGCCCTAGTCTTAGCCTTAGCCAAATGAGAAGTTGTTTGTTATAGAGAGCACTCACCCCTAGGTGGGGGTGGAAGGTGGAAGCCAGCGCCGTCTTTAAGGTGTGGCTGTGTCTTTAAGGTGTGGCTGTGTCTTTAAGGTGTGGTTGTGTCTTTAAGGTGTGGCTGTGTCTTTAAGGTGTGGCTATTCGCAGCTCTCTACATTTATGCCTATACGTTTAACACAGGCATAAAATTTTACTCAGTAAGTCTAAGGAAATGAAAAGTCTTCGGAAAAACTGTAGGCTATGACAGCTGGTTATTATCATAAGTATCATAATGGGTGCTATTCAAAAAAAAGATTGTATAAAGTGCCTGCAAGCAGGCTCAGGGGCTGAGGGTTTGATCCCCGAGTCTGACCTGTCGGCCCTGCTCCCAGGATACGCTGACACAGCAATTGAGAGTGGGCGTGGTGGTGCACACAAATAATCCCAGCTCTTGGGAGGCTGTAACCAGGAGGATCACTATGAGTTTGATCTAGTAGTGAGACCCTGAACACCTTGAACTTGTAGACCCTTCCCTAAAATAAAAAAATAAAAAAAAAAAGATTGTAGCCAAAGATTAGATAGCTCCAAAAGTACCCTACCTAACCAAAGAATATCAGAGAAGTGTCCTTCTGAGATGGTTAATACATTTTTAGTTTTGTACATCCAAGGAATTATTAAAAAATTATATGAAGTATTCAACAATGAATAAACTTAGTATGCTTTCTCTAATAGTTTCAGCTTCAGTGTAAAAGTGGCCTTTTCTCAGGTGTGCATATGCTTAATTGTAAGGATAAACTGAAAAGACTACAGTTATAATCACTTACTCTCTTTAAACATGCATACCTAAAACATCTTTCCTGTCATTTTTGTTGTAGGACTCTTGAGTAATTCTGAAAAACTTCTTACCTGGTGCAATTTTCCCATCCTGAGCTGCAGGGCCATCTTTCAGCACATTTTTCACCTGTAGGAACTCATCAGGCCTATCTCCACCAATAATGGTAAAACCAAATCCCATTGTGCTTTTTTTCAATGAGGCTCGAACAAGGATACCTTTCAGTTGGGATGGATCTCGAGTAAAGTGTGATTTTTCCACATCTGAGCCAAAATAAAAAGTGGATTTGAGAACAAAATTACAAGGAATATAGTCCATAAAGCCCACCTGTAGACCTTCAAATAAAGGAAATCCTAAAAGGGAAGAAAATCAGAATTTAATGATGCTGAACTGTAACTGTTCATAACTGTTTATGAAAGGATAAAAGGATTAAATTGTAACTATTTAAGCTTATAAACTAAATCCCCAAAAAGTACTGAGCTAATGAATCACTTCTCTGTAGGACTCTCTGTGTCACCTAAATGGTAGAAGCACCTCCATTCTCTCCTCATTGCCTTGTTCTCACTGTCTCCCACCGCTCAGCCCAGGACAGCTGTTCATGGGTTCGCTTTGTCAATTCCATCAAATGCAATCCAAAACGTTTTTTGGCATTTCAATAATTTTATTGAAAAGTGTATCTCTTAGTACCAAACATAATTGGAGTTGGTTAAGTTACCTTTGCCAGCTCAAAATTAATACTGATGTTTTCAAAATAATGAAATATACCAGCCTTTTGCTAAAACTGAAGTTATCCATAAAACATGGTTTATGAAAAGGCTTGAATGAATCTTGAATGGAAAATTCCAGGAACATGCAATTCCTTAGCTTTAAATACCATGCTGTTTTGAGTACTCTGATAAAATCTCATGCCTCTCTGCCCTATTCTATCTGGACATGAATCATACTTCTGTGCAACTTGTCAATGCTCTTTAGACCACTGCTATTTAGTCTCACCATGTGCTAGCTGCCTGGATTTTCAGATCAACTTTTGGGCTATCATGGTGCTTATATTGAAGGAACACTTGTTTTACTTAATAATTGTCTCAAAGTACAAGTTTAGTGATGCCAAAGAGAAGAAAAAGAGAAGCCATAAAGAGCCTCCTTTAATTGAAGTGAGTTTATCATAAGTGTTGTCATTATATAAATGTCCCTCCCAAAGCTCATGTGGGGAAGATTTGGTCTCCAGTTGAAGTGCTTACTGGGAGGTAATAGAGGCCTCAGGTGGTGAGCCTGCCTGAGGGCGTGCGCCCAAAGGGGATCTGAGGAAATGGACCCCATCCTCCTCTGTGCTTCCAGCCCATGTGAGGAGCAGGTTCGGCTTACCTCATGCCCCCACCATGTGTTCTGCTACACCACAGGCCCCGAATGATGGGGCTCCGTGACAGTGCACTGAAATCACTAATGCCTCTGAAACCATGAGCCAAAATAAGCCTTTACTCCTTTAGGTTGATTCTTCTCAGGGACTTTGTCACAGTGAGAAAGGTGAAGTTCAGGTCCTACTCATGATTTCAGGCATTCACTAAGGTGAACGTATCCCCAGCAGATAAGGGATGCAGTAGCATAGCTCTATTAATCCTAATGAAAGCTAGCATTCTTCAGTTACCGTATGTCAGATACAACTGTAAGTACCTTAAATGTATTAATTTACATAACTACCTCAAGAGGTAGGTACTATTATTATTCCTATTTTATAGATGAGCAAATAGAGGCAAAAAGATTTTAGGAAACAAAAACAGATGAGGTGCAAACCTGCTCCTATACCTGCACATTTATCTACTCTACCAGAATGGCCCAGTTCATAGATTATCATAGTCATTGCCTGTGTTAGACTGTGATCTCTTTAAGGGTAAAACCTGTCCTAATCTTTTTGACTATCCAGCCACTAGCAAAACACTAGGCATATAGTATGTGCTCAAAAATATTTGTTAAGCTCAAATTATCTGCAGAATTTGAGAGGGATTTATATTTTAGAAAAGTAGTTACATAAGAAAAGGGGGGGGACGGGAAGATGGCTCAGTGGAATAAGTGCTTCCCTGGCAAGCACAAGGGCCAGAGTTCAATACCCAGTTCCGCAAAAAAAAAAACCACAACCTCTTTTCACACTGGCAACAGAAGTGGGAGTCTACTGGATCACTGCAATGTGAGCAAACAGATCGCTGGTTATGAGTGACAACTGAAAGAAGAGAGGGACACAAGAGCACTATCAGGGTTTCCTGGGCAGCATTTACAAAATATGATTGGGATCATCAAAACTGCATGTATTTTTAATATATTTCACAAATGATTCTGATATTACTAATACCTAGCATCCTACTTGACACTCAGGGTGTATGCAAATAATATGGTACATTTATTTATTAGTAATACCGATTAATGTAGAATCTTGAATGGTACAGGCATTAGATTAAGTAATTAAGCTAAGAGAAGCTATAATGAACTAGTGATTTTAATATAGGGTCTGACCTTAAAACATAAAGAAACAACTCAGTTTTTCAAAACTAACTTCAAATTCTTTTTTTAAAAAGCTTCCCAATTTTTCTCCCAATAATTTCATATTTTTATACTATTACAAGAAAAAACTCAGTAATCTCACCATGTTCAGATGTG
Organism: Ctenomys sociabilis; assembly: GCA_004027165.1. Lineage (NCBI taxonomy): Eukaryota > Metazoa > Chordata > Mammalia > Rodentia > Ctenomyidae > Ctenomys > Ctenomys sociabilis. The sequence continues at coordinate 27,531 of PVKA01001028.1, forward strand.
ATAGGAGGATTACTCATAACTTTACAATGGCAAAACTTAAGATAGTCTCTATTGAATTTCAAAGTCCCAGCAGCAAAAAGTTCAAACTTACTTCCATTAATGCAGCATACAAATCTCATAGTTTATTCTTTTTTTTTTTTTTTTTTTGTGATATTGGGGATTGAACTCAGGACCTTGCACTTGCAAAGCAAATGCTTATCCTACTGAGCTATCTCCCCGGCTACAATTTATTCTTAGAAGAAAAGATCAAACGAAATGTTCTACCTGGTTTTGAAGACCCAATTTCAGCCTGTCCCAACTGCTTTTTCCTTTTGGCTTCCTCCACTGGATTTTCAAACTGAGTTTTCTGGTTAAGGTGACTGTAAAATGTAGACAATATGCACTTTAGAGTCACATAAAAGAGTAACATTTTTACAGAGACTCATACCATTCCATCTCCACATGCCCAGGGATCACTATGTGTTTTTGGAGTATGGGGCACAGATAGTAAGAAAGCCGCAGATGTCTAGAAGTCAAAGCTGTAGCAACTTATGATACCACACTTAACACAGCTTTTCATAAGCCTACTATGTATGGCAGGCAATGGTTTTTAAAACTACAGAAACATAAATTTTCTTTTTTAAATTTATGTATTTAAATACATAAATTTTCTTTTTTAAATTTATGTATTTGGTACAGGGTCTCACTATGCAGCTAGGACCCTTTCTTAGTGATACTCCCTTTTTCAGCCTCCACAGCACTGAGATTACAGGTGTGCACTACCACATCTGGCCTCTATGGCTGGCTCAAGGTACTTGGGACAGGGCCAGCACCACATGTGGTGCTGGGGATGGAATCCCAGTCCCTGCACTTGCCTAAGCAGGCACTTAAACTGCTGAGCTATCTCACTGGCCCTACAAACTTTCTTATTTTATGCAATCACTAAGTAATTGTTTTTTTAAATGGCAGGTACTATTAGAAGGGATTTAAGGGCCAGCCAGATAGCTTAGCAGATTAAAGTGCCTACCTAGGCAGACACAGGGAGAGGGTTTAATCCCCTCCATGTGGTGCCAGCCTGCCTCTGAGGCATGCTGAGACACTGATTTGAGACTGGGTGTGGTGGCACACCTGTAATCTCAGCACTTGGAAGGCTGAAAACAGGTGGATCACTATGAGTCCATCTGTTTAGTGAGACCCTGTAGACTCTGTACAAAACACATAAAAAAAGAAGGGGTTTAAGTTTCCCTAAAATGAGGGCCAGCCAAATAGCTCAGCAGATTAAAGTGCCTGCAAGCAGGCACAGGGGTTGGGGGTTCTATCCTGGGCCTGCAGTGCCAGCCCCGCCCCCAGGGCTTGCTGAGATGGCAATTGAGACTGGGCATGGTGGCACACACCTGTAATCCCCAGCTCTTGGGAGGCTGTAAACAGGTGGATCACTACGAGTCCGATCTAATAGTAAGACTCTGAACACCCTTCCCTAAAATTAAAAAAAAAAAAATAGTTTCCCTAAAATGAAGCAGGCTATAAAGATACTTTTGAGGACATCTGAGTAAAGAACTCTTCTAGAATATTACTTTTTCCACTTCCTTGCCCCCAGCAATTCAGCAGAAACTAAGAGTGACTTTCTTGGGATTGGAGATACAGCTCAGTGCTACTGTTTTTCCTTATAAAGCCTTGGATTTCATCCACTATACACACTCACTCATTCCACTCCCAGTAACTTTTTAAAATTATATTGTTATAGAACAACTTTCTTTTACTTTTAATTTCTTCATAAACATATAATAATTAAATTACTATATTAGCACAAGGATTTAATTGGCTCTTATGATTAGGAACACTTACAACTGGTTTTTGGAAGCCATAGAATTCCAAGAAGGCAAAACAGATGATTATGGGGAGACAAGAGGGAATAGGTGGTCCGCCAGGTGCACCAGAGGGCAACTGTGGTCAGTTAGGTGATAGTTGGGTAAAAATATAACTGTTGTTGGTGCTTTATTTTTTTTGTATAGTGTCTACAGGGTCTCAGCACATAGATGGGACTTGCAGTGATCCTTCTGTTTTTAAGCCTCTCAAGCGCTGGGATTACAGGCTCTCAATCACCGTCTCGGCACACACTGGGGTTGCAGCTGGCACAGCATGCTAGGGATCAAACCCTGGTCCCTGCATCTGCGTAAGCAGGTGCTTTAATCTGCTGAACTACCTGGCAAGCCCTATTGCTGTTTTATTTTTATTTATTTATTTATTTATTTATTTATTTATTTATTTATTTATTTTTTAAGTTTAAAACCACGACTAGGTCAAGTACAGAAGCAATAGGAATCATATTCTTGCGCTTCTATAGTACAAATATATTTCAGACAAATGTTTCCAAGTAAAATCTACTTCAAGAAGAAATGGCATTAGTCAATACCAAGAATTAAGCAACAAATCCTGAGAATTTCAGGATATGATTGTATCATATGCTGAATATTACAAAACCTACAAATAAGTAGTCACTCAAATTGAGTATTTACTTTGTCATCTAGTGGTAATGGTGGAGAAAAAGGTAGCAAGGACAAAAACAAATAACCCTCACAGCTAGGAACGGTAGCTTTCTCTGTCATTTAGGCTTCTACTACATATTAACTTCACAACAAATGTGGCTAGCTTCAAATATAGCAAGGTCCACTTGACATTCTTTTAGGAGGGGCACCTTCTCCATTGAATTTTAACTGTTTAATTCTCTATGGAGATAAAAATGTTAAGTGCCACTTAAATAGGCACTGACATTTTATTCTCAAGGAAAACAACAACTAAAAATTGACACTCAGAAAAGAAGAAACTTGTTTAGAAAGAACCTTGGCTCCCTTTAATGTCATCAGCTAGCATGACTCACGCTGCCAGTCAGGCATTAGGACATAAGAAGTTGTAATTTGTAATTCCTAATGTGTGGGAGAAGACAGTAGAGTATGGAAATGAATAATCCTTTTCCTGAAAATTCTTTGACAAAAGAATATGATTTAGTGAAGGAAATAATGCCATCTGTTACCCTAGGCTAGATTAAAATGTTACTCTTAAAAGTAAAACAAATAAAATGTGAAAATGCTCTCCTTTTCATTTAGTTACTTACATTCTCATATTGTCAAGCTGTAAAAGAATGTTTACTATATATAATCAGCCCTGCAGTGAGAGATTCTCTGCAAGATAGTATCTCTGGAAGTAAGAAGTATTTACAGGTTTATCAGAAAATCTAACCAAGGACACCAAGAAAACACACTTAAAAATATAATGACTGATTTAGGATGCCACCAGTGTTACAGTTTTGTGTTTAATATCTAGATTTTAAAAATTCATCTTAACAAATTCATGATGAATTTGAGGTATGAAACTAGAGACATGCTCTTGTCAGTTAAGTATATTGATGCTTTTAATAAAATACCATCAAGATAACATTTCTAAATACACAAGCATTTTTATAAAAGGCCTACCATTAAATTCCTGAACAGTTTTAGTTTCAAAATTAACCAATCCTTTTCAGAATCTCAGTCTCTAAAATAAATATTCACAAAGAAAAACTGCCATTGCAGTTGGTGTTACTACTGCAAGGCTCTTGCCAAAAGCACTCACTGTGCCATCTGGTCTGACAAGCTAAAGGAGCCAAGGAGTAGCCATTCAAGTAACAGCTTTTTTATCTCCATCAGTAAACTAACTGCAGATTACTACAGCTGAAATTCAAAACCTAGTTAATCTGGGAATCAAGCCACACTCCACAGCTCAGCTGACTCCATACTAATGTGCATGTTGAGTACAGTCTGCTCTTCTTTAATCTAATAAATTATCCCCTGTAAATGAGCTTGTTCTGGGAACAGTCCTACAAAATCACAGGCTGCTGTTGTTCGTGCTTTTAATTGAGGCCATGTCATGTGACTCTGTGACAACTGGGAACAGGTCCCTCCAGGATTTGTCCAAAGGTACTTCAATATTATATCTTTGCTTAATGGGAATCAGATTATTCAGCTCAAGATTTTATAACAGGCAAATGACTTTCACCTCTTGACCACATATTCAAATTTACTTGGAATGTGTAATAATGAGAATCATTATCTCAGAAATGTTCAGCAGTGTCAATGGCACATAATAGTGGACTGAAACCCAGTTTAAAATAGGCTAAAATACAAGAGGAAGAAAAAAAAATACCAGAAAACCTTTTCTGTTGGTGTCCAACAATTTCTTTGACTTGAAAAACAGTGCTTTAGGAAAAAAATTAACAATAGAGTTGCTACATATTGTACTTTTCACATCCATTTCATCAGTATCAACAACATATTAAATAACACAATGGAAATAAAATTACCACAGCCTTTCAAAACATGGAAACTATTAAGTTATATACGTAAGGGTCAATCTAACTGAACTGCGTCCTTAGGATATACACTGGACTTTAACAAGCTATTCCAAAAATCTCTTTAACCACAGTGACTCAAATTAGACACTTAATCTTAGGAATAATTACCATGAAATAGAATTGGTTTATGACGTAAGTACTCAAAAACTAATAAGCAATTATTTTTTTTTGCAGTACCAGGGACGAACTTGGGACCTTGCACTTGCCAGCAGCTGCTTATGCTGCTGAGATATATGCCTGGCTCCCTAATAAGCAATTACAAAAGTAGAAGATTAGTATGTTTGCAACTTTTCTAAATAATAACATCATTTTGACTTTGCTGCCTATGCCTTTAATAGCAATGTTTTTGATACCATCTTTTGTGTACCATAGTACCCTAGCCACCTGAGGTCAAAACCCTGTCTACAGCATCCAGAAAGCAGGGAATTCCAATGGTTGTTAACAGTGTAGCAACTGGATAAAGAAAATTTTAAAAAAAAGTGACACTGGCCTAGTTTTTCTCTGGCTAACACAAAATAGGTGTTTGGTCTTTTCTGTATATTTATACTTAAATTTAACCATAACAGCTGCTTAAGAAGCAAGTTTATTCATCCCCATACTAAATTTTCCTTGATTAACTCTTTAAAAAAGAATCTATTTTCAATTTTTTTTCTTTTTTTCCTCTCTTTTTCTTCCTCTTCTCCCCTCTGTCCTTTTTTTTTTTTTTTTTTTTTTATGAGGCAGGGTCTTTGCTATGCGTTTTGAACTCATGATTATAGCCCAGGATGGCATTGAATTTGTGGTAATCCTCATGCCTCAATTTCCCATGTGCTGAGATTACATGTATATCACCATACCTGGCTTTAAGAGTATACCTTTAACTTGATATTTCAAAATTTTATGCTTTTAAAGTGCTTTATATATCACACTGGTGGTATTGGAAGCAACCTCAAGAATTCACCTGTCTGGGGAGATAGCTCAGTGGTTTAACTGCCTGCCTGGCAAGCACAAGGCCCCAAGTTTGATCCCTGATACCAAAAAAAAAAAGATTTTAATAGCACTAAGCTGCTCTAAACCTTGAGAATATTCTTAGGGCTAGCCAGATAGCCCAGTGGACTAAAGGATCTGCTTAGGCTAATGCAGGGACCAGGGTTTGATCCCCGGCACCACAGGGTATGCCGGCCCCTATCCCCAGAGCATGCTGAGACAGAGATTAAGACTGGGTGTGGTGGCACATGCCTGTAATCTCAGCACTTGGGAGGCAGAAAACAGGAGGATCACTACAAGTCCCATCTGTGTAGTGAGACCTTATTGAGCCTGTACTAACTACATTAAAAAAAAAAAAAAGAGCTCACCTATACAAGAACTGGCCATGGTGATGCAAGCCTGTTAATCCCAGCCCTTGAGAGGCTGAGGTAGGAGAAGCGCCACAAGATTGAGGCCAGCCTGAACTACACAGTAAAAACCTGTCTCAGAAGAAGAAAAATGAAAAGAAAAAGAGTTCACTTACCTAGTGCCCCATGTCCATTTTCCATCTACAGCCTTTCTCCTGAACAGCTACAATAGCAAGGGTACTGTCTCTAGCCTTTATTACCCTAGGCACCTTTTCTCTTCTTTTGTTTGAGATGGGGTCTTGCTATGTAACTCTGGGCTCAAGTAACCCTCCCACCTCAGCTTCCACGTAGTCTGGACTACAGGAGGGTGCAAGCTCCTCTCTATTTTCCATGTTCAGAAATGTAAGGGCAGCTTTTGAGAAATTCAAAGGCAGTAAAGTAGCTGTCCGCTGCCTGTACCTTCTCACTTCCCTGTTTGAAAACTTCTCAAGCTGGATGACAGAAGCATAAAGTGCCAAATCCAGGATTTCCCAACATCACACTCAAAGGAAAACCTCTGGGAGAATATAACTGAGGCAAGAAACTTACTCAACATAGTATGTGCCATATTGAGGGTCCTCTATTTTCTCCCAGCCGTAAGGCAGCTCTGTAAATAAAGAAAATTTAGTGAACTACCAGATTGAAAATCAACAAAAAGAATTCATTAATGAGGTAATTTGTTTTATTATACAAATATTTGAGAGTCAGAAAGCGGAAGCTCATTTTCAAGCAACAGATATAATTAAGTCTGTGTGGCTTCTTCAAGAGGCAAGGCTTATCTAAGAAGGTAATTAGAATCCTAAAACAAAAGCTGACATTAAGCTAAAAAGTGTTTATCTGAATCATAATACATAAAATACTATTAAAAATCATTATAAATATTTTAAAGAAGTTTGGTAATATTGACATGAGACATATTTAATCTGTTGTCCAATACAAGAAGCAGCTACTTGTTAGTGTTTTCCTATTATACATAATCATTCTGTTATTACAATCTGACTTGTTTCTCAAAGGAAGGCCCAGCCTTGGTTTTTTACCATTTCAAGCAGGCAATTTGAATTGACTTAAAACCCAAGGAAGTGTGTATTTTTCTTTACCTTAGCCTAGCCTCAGCATCTGCAAGAAAACTGATTTAATGATCACAGTGCTTTGTGTAATGGGTATGTATGTAATGTGCACTAATGTTAATAAAGAAATATCTCACATAACATTATAATAAATTATTCCAATAATTGACTAAGAAAATATAACAGGAAAAGCTTTAAGTAGTTGAATTTAAGATAGTTGAAACATATTTCTGGCCTTTCCAACCTAAACTGACTTTATCGAGTAAGAATCCTTTTTCCTTCCTCTGACTGCATTCCGTGGGAAGTTAGGGTTTATGAAGAACCATCTTATTAGTCAGACATGGATTAAACCGGAAGGAATGTCCAGCGGGTGGTTGTAGCGCTATCAATTATGTATGAGTTGAGCTAGAAGGAACGTTTTAACCCTACAGATGTACACACTACGATTCTGCACAATGCTTCTGCTATGCTGAAAAGATACACAAATGAAGTATGCTGGACAGCAAACAGGTTTGCAATAGGTGAAAAGACTTCAGTAACTTGCTCTCTTTGAGCCTTAGTTGTGACATACTAACTTTTTAAAGTCAGAATTCCACTATAATGAAATTGTCCAGCTACCAAAACTGTTTTGCTTTAATATAACCATTATCCTGCAGTCACAGTAACAGAAAACAGATGACTAGCTTCTTAAAACTTCTGAAGTACCCTCATTTTCTTTCTCTAGCCCTCCTGCTTTTTCCTGTATGTGTGTGTATTAGTTGGTGATTTCACTGCTTCATAACTTTGTGTGGGTTCCTTTTGAATGATCGGGTTAAAATGTCTGAGATGGAAAAGACAAAAATAGTGGAACTAAGAAAACTGAAATATGTGAAAACAATAACAACAACAAAAACCTAAGATACACTTCAGTTCACTTCAGTTACCTGTAACTACAAAGCAAATGACCATCAACTAACTGGGTATAATTTTTTTGACCAAGTAACTGTCACAACAATAAAGATATATTTTGGATTATATCTGTGAAAGGGCACAACAACAATAGTACCAAACATTTTCATTATTGACCTTCTACAAAAATGTTTATTTTTTTATTATAATTTTTCTTTAAACTGCATAGGAACTGAATGGTGCGGAGGAAGGACTGCCTGTTCAGCTACGCCACAGTGTATCTATACTTTCTCTTTAGGGAGGGTTGCAGAAGTGAAGGAACCACAGAGATAACTAAAATAGGATATTTAATTTTTGAAACATTTGTAATATTTACTAAAAAGGACTTAATAATAAGGATAAAAGATCAACATAAATATATTTTAGAGTTCAGGTAAAGTTCATTTAGCATTACAGGTAACATTAAAAGCAATTAGCAACTAATACATTAGGTATAACTCTTCTATGGGACAGCCAACAAATGTGGCAATTTATCACGTGGGTTACTTTTAAACCTCACTGCTGATATCATTAATAGTGTTTTGTGGGGTACATTAATGCAGATAAATAAGTAGCTTATATTTTGCCTTTTTTAAATGCAGTTAATAAGGACTAAAATACTTAGCAATTTTATAAACTACATTTGTATGTGGAGATCTAATTCATTTGTTCATTTCCTTCCTTCCTGTATTTTCTCCCTTTTCTTTCTTTCTTGTTCCCTATGCAGAAATGAAAGTTAGAAACCTAACACAGGTCTTCACTTCAAAGAGCTCACAGTCCATATAGGAAGAAAGAAGAGACAAAGGACAAGATAAAGATAAATTTTCTGCAGTGAAGAAGAATGACACCAGCTATCCATGAAGGCCACCTATTAGGAAAACTGGGCCTGGCATTTTCATAATTACAAATAATTTGGCAAGTCTTATAATCTAGTCTCAAATTATAACAATCATAGAATGCCAGGTTAAGAAATGTTACTTTTATTTTGATGATGACAGAATTGAATAAGATGGACTGGAACACGATTAAATTTATATATAAAAAGATTATGAGAATCAATAACAGAGGTGAAACAGAAGATGTGAGAATAGAAAGCGTACAAGTAAAACATTACTAGATAAGAAATGATACAGATTGTACTTATGGAAGTGGTAGTAAGAATGGTGAGAAGGAATGGCAATAAAAGCCAATAAGGCAAAATACTATGATTTAATGACAACTATGGGGATTAAGGAAAGAAAGAGAGAAGGAGGCTAAGACCATTTCTAGGTATTTAGCATTTGTGGAATAACAATGATACATAATCCAACAGTTATTGAATAGCCAATATGAAAATGGCTGTGGAAGTAAAAAATGAATTAATTAGGATTTGAGGAAGTAAGACAACAAGCAATACATCAAAAGTGCCTAGTGTATCACCAAGTACCAGGTGCACTCAAGAAATGGCATATGGGGGTGGGGGTAGGGGGCATGCCTATAATCCCAGCACTCAGGAGGCTGAGGCAGGAGGATTTCCACGAGTTAGAGGCCAGCCTGGGCTACACCAATGAATTCAAGGTCAGACTGCAGTGCATAGGAAGATCCTGTCTCAAAACAGATAGATAGATAGATAGATAGATAGACAGACAGACAGACAGACAGACAGACAGACAGACAGACAGACAGACAGACATGATCAACACTAACAAATGTTTTACATCAGGTCTTTGGTTAGCTATAGAAAGTCCTAGGAAGTTAGGGGCAAAGGTAAGAATATTGCTGTCACTGAGCAGTAAAACAAGGTTGAATCTTTAAGAGATGACTTTAAAAAAACACACTTAGTTGTACAAAACACTGCATAGAAATTACAGGGAAGATCAAGGCCAAGAGAAATGTGTTCACTGTATTCATTTCTAAGACAAGACAGACCTACACTAACCCAACCATCTTTTCCTGTGCTAGAAACTGAACGCTCACCAAAAACATTGATTCAAAAGGCAAAACTATTTTTGGCAAATCAAGCAGCTGGTTGGTTCTACAACCCATGAATTTATCCTCCTTTGTTTTCTCTTCCCAAAATAGGATTTTTCTTATTTAAATGTATGAATCACAATTGCTTTCTAATAGTGGAGCTCTATTCAGTTGGTAATTTTCTTTGATCATTCTTTAAACTCCAAAATGACATCAACATTCAATACACTTATAAGCTGCCTTTAGTAAAAATTTAATCTTTTTTCATGGTAAGAGAAATGGGATAGATTGAGAGCAGAATGGATTTCTGATGCTATATTTTTAAGATAACTACTTAAACCAAAACATTAATTATTTTATCTGGATGGAAAATAAGTATGTATATCAATTAAACCATCAGATACAGTATAAAGACATAGTTGGGTTCTGAATATTAGAAGACAGAAATAAAGGACAAACTTTAGAACCTGAAAGGTCTTTTTAGAAGATCTCTAATTAGTTTGACAGAACACAACAGTATTTTAAAATATAAAATTCTTAAAAATAAATAAAGCTAAGATTGTTTATTTAAGATATTGTCTTTTCAGCATCTACTTTGCAAAGTATGAGAAGAATATCATCAGAAGTCATTTACAGTGTATCCTGAAAACAGGCCATTCTGGGCTAGTGTTTCCAGTGGAGGGGGAGAAAAGTATAGAGAACACAGTAAAGGCTAGATAAAACAAAAGGGCTCAAGGTTCCATTTGAGGGTTCCCCAACAGATCAAGTCCTGGCAACTGAGAAAGGTGTCCCCAGCTGTGGGCAGGGCAAGAGCCTTTATGGAGGTAGAACTACTGTTGTGTTAAGACACTAGAGACTGCCTAAGACTGACTGAGAAAGGGGCTGATGAGATCATGGAACATATATGCAGAACAGTTATCAAAGCCTGGGTAGGGACTTCTCACAAGAACTAGAGCAAGTTTCTCACAGTATGACTTGGGCATGATATCAGTGTGGGAAATATGAAAAAGAGACAACGGCTATTAGAAGCTCGCTACAGCGCTTCTTTGCCACAGCCCACTCTGTAGTGATGGCAAACCTTTCAGGGACAAGACCAAACTGCAACCCAGAACCCCATTTGCTTATCGAAAAGTTCTAACCCTGCAATTAAACCTGAATACTGAGATTTTAGTTTAGAAAAAACAACTGAGGGCCAGCCAAATAGCTCAGGGATTAAAGCACCTGCAAGCAGACCCAGGAGCTGAGGGTTCAATCCCTGGACCTGCTGTGTCGGCCCCGCCCCTGGGGCGCTCTGAGACAGCAACTGAGACTGGGCATGGTGGCATACAACTGTAATCCCAGCTCCTGGGAGGCTGTAAACAGACAGATCATTGCAAGTGACCTAGCAGTGAGACCCTGAACACCTTGTAGACCCTTCCCTAAAATTAAAAAAAAAAAAAGAAATAACAACTCATAAACAAATTTATCTTAAAAGAAAAACATTGCCATAGGATCTCCATGGTATTTTTATTTTTGCTCCCTTTTTACTTGACCCAAACACCCACTGCAGAAACCATTTTTTTCTTCACCCCTCTGCTTTTTTCCTACCATTAATAAATGTGAAGGCTTGCCAGTGTTTATGCTTCACTGAATTCTTGGGATATTTTCTGGGATAAAAATACCTAGAAATCACTTGTAGGTAGAGACTTCAGCACTCCAGAAATCTGGTAATACTGTTAGAATACTGAACGCAATTTTGCTTATTTTATCTTAAGAAAGATATAACTATGATCATATTATATATCATTCACTTTGAGACTATAGGAGAACCCTATTAATAATTATGCTAGCATAACAGGAATAAGTGCATTAGTTCCAGGCAGGGGCATATGCTCATTCTCATTGTTGAAATTCCACAGAAGAGAAAAGATAGGAGAAACAAGGGCTGGTCAGATAGCTCAGAGAATTAAAGCTCCCGCTTAGGCAGATGCAGGGGCTGGGTGGGGTGGGGGTGGGAGAGGTTGGGGGGGTTGCAACAGGGGATTGGGGTTTGATCTCCAGCCTGCTGTGCCAGCCCCACCGCTGGGGCATACTGAAACAGCAACTGAGACTGGGTACAGTGGTGGGTGCCTGTAATCCCAGTGCTTGGGAGGCTGAAAATCAGGAAGGATCACCACAAGTCCAATCTGTGTAGTGAGAGCCTATAGACCCTGTACTAAACACATTAAAAAAAAAAAAAAAAAAAGATAGGAGGAACATTTCTAGGTTCCCAGAGCCCCCTCAATTCCTTCCTTAAGGAAAAAGAACATCTCCTCTAATTGGTACAGTACTCTGGACTCGCTGTTTCACTTGCCTGCCTGCTTGCCTGCAAAGGTGCATTCTGATCTCTCCTCTACAAAGCCTGCATCCTAGGAGATGCAGCAATTGAGAATGTAGCTCTGCTCCTACAGGGGTCACGTACTGGGAAGTCTACACAGTTGCAGGGCTAAAGCCATAGTCACTCATCACTGACATTCTGACCTTTCCCTGTTTGTCATCTGTGTCTTCTCTCCTGACTACAAACTAGTAAATTAAGACAAGTTTATTATTTATTGCTCCTTCCCAAACTGTACAGAATGAAAAAACATTTCCAACAAAGGAGAACAAATCAATCTGGAGGCCACTATAGATGCTTTTTGTTTTCTTTTTCTTCCCTCCCTCATTTTCTCTCTTGCCTTATTTTCTCTCTTTTTCTTTTTCTTAACATTTAAGACTCTCCTAAAGTGATTTGCACAGGTAAATCCAACAAAGTCATTGTTCTTAAACTGTTACCAGCTACAGTACAACTGATCCACTACAGGTAAGTCATGTAAGCACAGAGAACCCCTGATTCAGATATGGAAGAGAATGAGGAGGCTACAGAGAAATTGTACTTCAGATGTGAGTTTGTAAGAATTGCTTTGAGCCAGGTAGGCATAGGGAGCAAAGTTGGCTTCTGGCTGAAGAAATTAAATAGGACGATGGCAAAGAGAAAATTATGTCAGTTATATCATAAAAGTACTCTGAAAAGGACATATACCATATGGTTCACTACAAAAAGAATCTCCAATACTTTATCAAGGAGTCTAGAGTTTATTTTATTTACAATGTGGAGCAAGTGGAGAGATAGTATAGGAACATATTTATTTATTTTTATTTTTTATTATTTCTTTTTGGTGGAACCGAGGATTGAACTCAGGCCCTTGTGCTTGCCAGGGAAGTGTTTATTCCACTGAGCCATCTCCCTGGCCCTAGTAAGATATTTTAGAAAAATTAAATTTAGGGGCCGGGGAGATGGCTCAGTGGAATAAGCACTTCCCTGGCAAGTGCAAGGGCCTGAGTTCAATACCTGGTTCCACCAAAAAAAAGAAAGAAAAAAAGAAAAAATATATATCAACATATGCAAAACCAGATATGTAAAAAGGACATGAACAATTACTTGTCAGCATTTACCTCAGTTTCACTAAAAAATTGTCAGTATAACCATTTTCTTACTATTAGCTTGGGCAGTGTCTGCAGAAATTTTTAAATCAAGATTTCTTTTTTTTTTTTTTTTGTCTTTTTTTGAGGCAGGGTCTCACTATGCAGCTCAGGCTGGCCTTAAGCTCACTTTGTAGCTCAGGCTGGTCTCGAACTCACAACAATCCTCCTGCCTCAGCCTCCCGAGTGCTGGGATTACAGGCCTGCGCCACCACGCCCGGCTTAAATCAACATTTCTATTCTGCCTGAGTTAACTGAAAAACTATTATGTCACTTAACTCAGCACAAGTAAACTGCAAAATTCCTAGTGTCTTAGCCAAACAAAGCTCAATGGTCTCACACTCATGCTCCTTTATCTCTCCACTCACTGGTGGTGTATGGAGCCATCTACATACAGGACGAGGATGACTACCATGATCACTCTGTGCATGAAATAGGATTGAAGCTTAGTTTATATCCATTTCCTCTGTATTAGGAAAAATAAGTTCTAACATCTTTTTGAATGTGAATAGACAGTTTGAGTACCGCCACTCTGGAGACCCTCCACATAAGGGATATATATTGAAGGGGCATAAGTAACTACAGGAAGAAAGATCAAGAATAATCCAGGTGTGTGGCAATTAGAAAAATGTAAAGGAAGATACAATGTAAAGGGAAAAGTGTGGAAAAAGCATGAGCAGAGAGGCTGGACAGATAGACTGTTATACTAAAACCAAATGCAGGCTGGGAGATAGCTCAGTAGTAGCCTGCTTGCCTACTGTGTGCAAGGTCCTGGATGTGGTTTTCAGCATTGGAAAAAAGAAACAAACATCACAAAATGTTAATTATACTATCTCAGTGGTGGGCATGCATATGCATTGTAAAATTCTTTCCGTTTTTATATAATTTTATATATACGTATAAACTTAAATAATAAAGGGTTTTGGGTTGTTTTTTTTTTTTTTTTTGTATTTTTAGGGAAGGGTCTACAGCATGTTCAGGGTCTTACTACTAGATTGGACTCATAGTGATCCACCTGTGTACAGCCTCCCAAGAGCTGGGATTACAGAAAATTTGTACTTTTTTTTTTTGTATTTTTAGGGAAGGGTTTACAGGCTGTTCAGGGTCTCACTATTGAATAATAATGTATTGGCAAAACTTAAAGGAGAAGAAAAAGCAACAGGGCTTAAAAACTATAAAGGAAAAAAAGAAATAGAAACGAAACATGGCTTGCAAGGACTTCGGCCTAGATGATTATGAAGATGGTACACAGAAGAGGTACAGGAATATCATTAGGAAAAAGATGTCACACTGAGTTTTAGATATGTTTATGTGGGGCATGGGGAATACAGCTCAGTAGGACATTGGCCTGATATGTGTCAGGCCCTGGAGGTTAGATCTTAAGGACCAAAAAAAGAAAGTGTCTTTATTTTTTCTTTTTCTGTTTTTTTTTTTTGAACCAGGGATTAAACTCATGCCCTTGTGCTTGCCAGGGAAGCGCTTATTCCACTGAGCCATCTCCAGCCCAGAAAGTGTCTTTGAAGAACAAACAAAAAACAAAGGCTCTAAAGCAACAGAAAATATAGAAACATAATTCAGAATAGAAGTTTATGCTAGAAATTTAGATAGACTTTTTTATAGTAGACTGATAGGTAAAGTGATGAGCATAAATACCTCCTATAAAGGAAAACAAGAAAAGGCAGAAATTGAACTAAAACAATGAGAGGGCAGGAAAAGGAATGGAGTCTATCAAAACGGACTGCCTGTAAGATCAACAGCAGATTAGTCATGCTGGGAAGCATGATATATTCTATGTGCCTTCACAATGACTAATTTCATCACAAGAAAGAACTTATCACTGTAAGTCTTACAGACAAGGAAGTATGAGCATGATATATTCTATGTGCCTTCACAATGACTAATTTCATCACAAGAAAGAACTTATCACTGTAAGTCTTACAGACAAGGAAGTATGACATAAAAATCATTTTTAAGTCATTTTGTGATTTGTGATTTACACATAACAAAATGTGGAGGGGGCTGGGGAGATGGTTTAGTAGAATAACCCCTTCCTTGGCAAGTCCAAGGGTCTGAATTCAATCCCCAGTTCTGCCAAAAAGAAAAAAAAAAAAAAAAAGTAGAGATCTAATGTGTTCTTTCAGTGATTAACTAAAGTAACGGTTCAATTACCAAAATAAAAACAAAAGGGTATGGCAACTGCATCTACCTCAAACAAGACGAAAGAAATGCCCATTACTCCAAGGAATTATTTCAATTTAGCCAACTGCCCTTCTTTCCTCTTATTTCCTGCTTTTCTTTTTTTTTTTTTTTTAGGCAAAACATGGAACATGTATTTTCCATCAAGTATTGAGATACTAAACTCTAAGTCTGTACAGAATATGAAGAAGAAAAAATTTTTTTAAATAACAGGAATTAACACATATATTTACACAGATATTTAGAAATCTATCCATATACAGCATTGTAGCAGGACTGTCTTGTGTCATTTTTTGTCTTTTCATTTATTACCCTTTAAAAAAAGGCAGTATAGTAATAATTGTTATGTCATGACAAGAGGTACACATTTAGAAGACCAGAATGACAGGCATTTGAAGCATGACCCTTCTATTACACTTTGTTAAATTCAGTGTAATTACTTGGTTCACAGGTATCAGTATATATAGTTAGGGTGAGAATCCTACCACTTAACTGCTAGTTTAAAAAATCTGATGTTTCTCAGGATCATTGTCTTACCCATCTAGTGTGTATAAATCTTGCCCCGTCATGTTTCTCAGCTTTTCTCTTTGCCCTCTCCTCATTGTCCAATCCTCAAGTTCTCGCTTTCCTTTTAATTGTATTATACATTTCTATTTGCAATTCTTGTTTTGAGTTATACTAGTAAGACTATACAATATTTGCACATGTGGGTCTGGTTTATTTTGCTTATAAGCATATTCTCAAGTGGCATCCACTTAAATATGAAGGCTTCAAGTTTACCATTCTTTACAGCTGGATTTCCTGCTTTTCATAACTGTAAAGAATATGGTCTGTTCTCAGGTGTTAATTTAACAGATATTTAGTGCCTATTCTTCTGTTTCAGGTTTTATTTACTCAGCTTGTTTCTGAGATTCATCCATGTTGATGAGTGTTGACAGTTTTTTCTTTTTATTGGTGAGTAGTATTTCGTGATATTTAGTCTCCTATTGAGGGATATTTATGACATTTATCATTAAAATATCTAAGACAAAACAATTAACTTAAACTAAAAACCTTATCTACATCCAGGTTTGAGCTACTTTGACTAAAACTGCCAAGATCATTTCTGCAAACTCTTTTTGGAGACACGTTTTCATTTTTTGAAACAATACCTTACAGAAAATAGACAACAGTTCTCCAAAATGTTTGCACAGCTTTTCATCCTCATCAAAAATAAAGTTCTAGGGCTGGCCAAATAGCTCAGCAGATTAAAGCACCTGTAAGCAAGGGCAGGGGATGGAGGTTCAATCCTTGGCATGCTGAGACAGCAATTGAGACTGAGCATGGTGGCGCACACCTGTAAAATCAGCTCATGGAAGGCTGTAAACAAGCGGATCACGACCACTCCGATCTAGTGAACCCTGTAGGGTTCCCTAAAAAAATAAATAAATAAAAGTTCTAATTGCTCTAAAAATCTCACCAGTCTTTGATTTTGTCAGTGTAAAAATGACTGTGGGCTGGAGATATAGCTTAGTGTAGAAGCACTTGCTGGACAAGCACAAGGTCCAAAGTTTATTCCAGATACCCAAAAACAACAGAAAAATAATTTTGAACAATGTTGCAATGAATATTTGCATACAAGTCTTTGTGTGGATGTATGTTTTTATTCCTGTTGGGTGGTTATTCAAGAGAGTGAAATTATTAAAGCATCTGATAAATCCATATGTTACTTTCTAGGAAACTACTAAACTGTTTTCTAAAACAGGTATGCCATTTTCCATTCTACACAGGAATGCATAAAGGATATTGTTTAATCTCTACCCTCACCCACAGTAGCTACTTTAAAAACAAAAGTCATTCTACTACTGGTTGTAAAGTGGTACATTATTATGGTCTTACTGTGTAAACAAGTTGAATGACCATAAATTTTATGTATGTTTTTATATGACTTTGGGCCATTTGTAAAATGTCTTTTAAAATATTTTGCTCATTTTGAAATATGATTATTATTAAATTGTAAAATGCTTCCTTATAAGATTCTGAACATAATTCTTTTGTTAAATATATGTTACAAAATCTTTGTAAGGCCTTTAATTCCTTAAAAAAAAATATTTTTTTGACAGTAGGGTCTCGTTATGCAGTTTGGCTAACTTGGCATTCAAAACTTGCTATGTAGCCCAGGCTGGGTTTGAACTCAGCAATTCTCCTCCATCTGCTTCCGAAGTGCTGGGACTACAGGCTTGCACCATCATGCCCAGTTTAGGTTGGTCTTCCTTCCTTCCTTTTCTTCCTTCCTCTCTTTCCTTCCTTCCTTCTTTCCTTCCTTTTTTTCTTTTGTATTTTAGTATTGGGTCACTACATAGCACCAACTTGTCATGACTCTCATGTTTTCAGCCTCCCAAGTGCTGGAATTATAGGCGTGGGCCACCACACCCAGTCTCAATCAAATCTCAGTGTGACCTGGGAGCGGGGCCAGCATAGCATGCCAGGGATCAAACCCTGGCCACTGCACTCTGCCTAAGCTGGCTCTTTAGTCTGCTGAGCTATCTGGCCGGCCCTGTGTCTTCATTTCTTAAAGGTACACTCTAATGCATAGTAACTTAAAATTCATACTAAGTACAAAATACTAATTTTTTCTTTTATAGTCTTGCTTTTGTAGCCTGTATAAGAAACTTTTGTCAACCCCAAAGTCAAAGATTATCCTTTTTTCTTCTAAATGTTTTATGGCTCCTGCCTTTGTGTTTAACTAACTTTTGTGTATGGAGTGAGGTATAGTGAAGGTTCATTTGTCCATGTGAATGTCACTTGTTACAGCACCATTTACTAAAGACAATTTCTTCTCCTCATTGAATTGATTTGGTAGCTTGGTTGGAAATCAAGTGACCAGATATATATTCATGAACTCTGCATTCTGTCCCACTTATCTAGTTGTTATCTTTATGTGCGTATCAAGTTGTTTTTACTATTATAGATTTACAGCAAGTCTTCAAATCTGTAGCATACAACCTTTTTTTTTTAACGAGTAGAATATATTTATTGAGGGAAAGAAAGCTCCTATTCAAGGGAGGGACAGGAGGGGGGACTGAGTGGGTTGTCAATTTGTTTTAAGATTATCTAGTTGATTGGAGCCTTTATATTTTCAG
Organism: Ctenomys sociabilis; assembly: GCA_004027165.1. NCBI lineage: Eukaryota > Metazoa > Chordata > Mammalia > Rodentia > Ctenomyidae > Ctenomys > Ctenomys sociabilis. The sequence continues at coordinate 45,988 of PVKA01001028.1, forward strand.
GCATTCATTGTAGAATAGGTTTTTCAATTTCTTCAAAAACCCATTTTGGGCTGGCCAAATAGCTCAGTGGATTAAAGCACCTGCAAGCAGGCGCAGGGGCTGGAGGTTTGATCCCTGGACCTGCCGTGCTGGCCCTGCCCCTGGGGTGCACTGAGACAGGTGTGGTGGTGTGCACCTGTAATCCCAGCACTTGGGAGGCTGTAAACAGGAGAATCACTATGAGTCTGATCTAGTAGTGAGACCCTGAATACCCTATAGGCCCTTCCCTAAAATATAGCACAAAAAAAAAAATCCCATTTTCATTTTCATTGGGACTATACAGAATCTAGACATCAATGTATAGATACTATGTAGCTCTAATAATATTGTACCATGCAATCCATAAATATATTACATCAATTATTTTCATTAATTTCTTTCAAAGATGTCTACTAGCTTTCAGTGTTGAGGAGTTGCATATTCCTTTTTTTTGGTGGAACGGGATTGAACTCACGTCCTTGCATTTGTCAGGCAAGCACTTATTCTACTGAGCTATCTCTCCAGCCCCAAGAGTTAGTTACATATTCCAACAGATTTGTACCACGATTTATAATTTTAGATGTCATTATAACAGAATTATAAATGATTCCATTTTTAATTGTTGCTAGAAAAACTCAATATTATAACCACGCTGAACAAAATATGTGGAAATTCTGTTTAATTGCAACTATTTATCCTAAAAAATAATTTGGGATAAATTCTATACTTGAAGGAGATGGTATTACTCACTGAGCTTCTACTGCTGCTCTAATTTTAACCAAGGAATAGCCAGACATCAGCACATCTACCATAGTACATACTAAGTTAACTATATTTTTGAAGACTCACCAGACATGATAGACATATTTTGTGGTAGAAAATGTGCCTAGTGTTCAATGCCCAGGATAAAAAAAAAGTGCCTAATATATCGAATTTTTTTTAGAACTTTGTCTTAAGGACCTGTGTTTTTTAAAGGGTAAATTCACTTTTAAGATTTTTGAAAGAAAAAAATGGTAACTCTCACAGAAGAGATAAATAAAATTTCTCATATAATTACATAATGATATAATTACCATAGAGGATTGATTATGAGCTCTATCTACTCTGGTGTGCACATTATGGTTTATTTAGGGTTTTAGAAAACATTATCAATGTAACAGAAGCAGGAATGAATTAAGAGAAAAGCTTGATAAAAGGTTTCTGAATTTCTACCTCCATCTTCACAGTCTTCAGGGGCTTTGGCTCTCTTACAGAGACGAGGATCCAACCAGGTAGTTGTCTTGGTATTGTGGCTGTAGAATAAAGATTTCAATTAGAACCAGTGAAATAAAAAAGGAGAAAGGTATTTCAAAAGAAAGATTAAAAGTGACTAAAAAGCATATGATGTCGGGAATTTATCTTCTACAGCCTCCATTTGTATCCCTCAAATTCAGCAAGTCTATTGTTCTCTGTTACTTCAAAACTGTCACTATGGAAAGGTAACATTAGGGGCACTGACTTGAAATGAAGACTTAAAAGATCAAATGCTAAGCACAGACTAACACACTTATTTGAAAAAGTCAAAAATGTTTCAAAGAGTGGCCACAAAACCACACACTACACATTATCTAGCTAGCAAAGCTATATTGCAAATCTCATTTTCTTGCTGAATTCCTTTCTCTGTTCAAAAAAAAAAAATCCCCTTAAAAATATTTGTGATTTGTAGGCATTATGCTGGGGATGGAGATACAGAAGCCTACAGTTTCTGTGCTCACAAGGATGCTTTAAAATAAAATAGATTCTTAAAAAAGTTGGGGTTGGGGAGATGGCTCAGTGGAATAAATGCTTCCTTGGCAAGCTCAAGAGCCTGAGTTCAATCCCTGGTTCTGCCAAAATAAAATTAAATATTAAATAAAATAAAAAAAGTTTTGTGGTGATTGTTTTTATACCCCCATACCCCAATATAGATAGGGGTATGGTTAAACTCCATTCCTTAAGCTCTGCCTTCATCTGCATGAACCACATAGGGGGAATAAAGGGTAAACAGAAACTCCCCAGCCCTAGCCCTGCCCCTTTCTACCAAGTAGGTCAAGATACTTTTAGAATTGTATAATTTTGCTGCAGGCCACGATCAGTGAGCTTCCCAGGTTTCAAGCAGGAAAAAGGAATGCTAATACAAACTACCAATTGCTCAGTAGACAAAAGTGTTAGTTTCAGTCTGAAATATAAGCATATCATAAGGAATTAAGTTACAGAATAAAGTATATAAATAGGCAACAAAATATAAATTAAAAGTTATCAAAGTACTATGATAATAACAATGCAAACAAGGTATCTTTCCTTGGTGTCCTTAACTTGAGATAAAGTCAAATAATCTCTATATAGCCCACTCTTAGGAAATGAAGGCAATAGTTTCAGGGAATTAATCATATTTTCTGTATTTTTTCTAATTCCTGAGCCACATACAGAGTGACACAGCCATGTCGGACATGACATTAGTTGGCAGACCATGGCAGAATCATTCCTGGGAGACAGTGAATAATGGCTATGTTATTTATTCTATCAAAGAAGTAATCTCAGGGCCAGCCAAATAGCTTACTGGATTAAAGTGCCTGCAAGCAGGCACAGGGGTTGGGGGTTCAATCCCTGGGCCTGCCTCTGGGGTGCACTGAGAAGGCAAAGGAGACTGGGTATAGTGACACATGCCTATAATCCCAGTTCTTAGGAGGCTGTAAACAGAAGAATCACTATGAATCCAGTGTAGTACTGAGATCCTGAACACCCTGTAGACCCTTCCCTAAAAATACAGAAAGAAAAAAAAAGAGGTAATTTCCACAAATGAAGACCAATTAATTTAACTTTAGCAAAATGAAAGGCATCAAGATCCAAGAAGTCCAGGAGCACAAAGATGGTTTTAAAAAACAAAAACAAACAAAACAAGCATAAAAGTATCTTGCTAAACCAAACTCAAATTTGCTGAGAAAAGCTTAATTTTGATTTATTGCTAAGTTAGCAAATATAAGTAATATACTAGGGTTTTACCCAGTATTTCCTAAGGTAAAAAAGTGCCCAAAGGGGCTATTCCCAAAAGGGCTTTATAACTAAAGCCCATGGGCCTATTTTTATATTGTTTTCCTATAATTGCAAATTTTAACAGAAGCAATTAAAATTCAGCGTATTAATTTAACATGGATCAAACATATTAGCCATACTGAACAAAATCTTTATCTAATAGTAAATATGCAACTAGATTCCAAAGATTAATCCTCTACCCAACTGCAAATATTTTCTCCCACTCTGTATGTTGCCTTTTCACTCTGTTGATTGGTTCCTTTGCTGTATCCCATTTGCCTGCTCTGTTTTGTAGCCCGTGCTATTTTTGTCAACTCTAGAAGTCCTCACCAAATCCAATGTCATGAAACCTCTCTGCCCGCCATGTTTGCCTCTAGGAGTTTCATAGTTTGGGTCTTATATTTAGGCCTTTAATCCGTTAAATAATGTTTAACTATAAAAATATTTATAAATTCCTCCCCTAATAATGAACCAACTTATCCTCATCTGTAGGATAAACACTGTCATGACTCAACTGTCAAGACTTAATGCCTTGGAATTTCTTTTCTTTTCTATTTTCTTTTTAAGAGCAAAATACTTATTGGGGGAAAGAAAGCTTCTGTCTGAGAGAGGGACAGAAGGGGGTCCCGAGCAGGTTGCCCCCCTAGAATTTGCTTCTAATGATACCTCTACACTTTGCTTCCAGAAGTCAGCACGATAGCTTAAAGTGCGTGTATTGTGCTTTAAACCTCCTTAAATTGTCCAAAAGAGTATACCTGGCTTTATCTGTTTTATATAATCCTGGTCACTAACTGTTAATATAAATTATGTATACATGAGAATGTATTATGTGTAGTAAAAAGACTACCATGTACTCAAAATCTGTTTTTTAAATGCTGGAGTCCTACTTGGTATAGTAAGATGCTCACTCCATGGGAAAAATCTGAATCAGACTGTTTGAGAAAACCTATTCAAGTTCCTCACCCTTGATTAATTTCTGCTTATAACATAATCTTTGAGGGCTGGCCTGATAGCTCAGGGGACTAAAGTGCCTGCTTAGGCAGAGCGCAGTGGCCAGGGTTCAGTCCCCAGCATGCCGTGCCAACCCTGCCCTGGGAGTGCTCTGAGGCAGTGATTGACACTGGGTGTGGTGGTGTGTGCCTATAATTCCAGCACTTGGGAGGCTGAACACAGGCAGATCACTCTGAGTCTGATCTACGATCTACATAGTGAGACCCTGTAGACCCTGTCCTAAATACAGGAAAAAAAAAAAGTTAAAAAAAAAAAAATCTTTTGAGTATAGTCCGTTGCCCTCAATATTTATTTATTTATTTTTCTTTTCAGTACTGGGGATTGAAACTAGGACCTTCACACTGCACTACATCCTAGTCCTCTTTAGTTTTTGAGATAGGGTTGGGCTCAAACTACCAGGTCTCCTGCTTTAATCTCTCAGAGTGCTGGGACAACAGGCATGTACTAGTACACTTGGCTTCTTGGTATTTTAAGTGTTGACTGTCACATTCTATAACTTCACTGTACTACTATTCTACCTCTGGACAAATTAAAGGTGAGAATTATAGCTAAATGAGAATATAAAAATTAGTCATAATGAAACTTACAATAAATTTTTTGCATAATATCATTCTTTGATACATGTAACATTTAAGGTTGATCAAATCATGTGGCATTCAGCATCCCTAAAATTATAGTTTTTCAATAAAATATTTTTGTACAATTATACTGCACTAATGAGTCTAACAATCAGTGATATTGTCTTCCTATATTAGTTGTATGGTCTGAATACATCACAACCAAACTCTAGGACTAAAAATATTGGGCTGAGTAATATGCCTCCCCATAATTATTCCTGAAATACTGATAAATTTGGACAATCTACCTGAAAGTTAAAAAAAAGCAAAGTAAAATGCCCTTTATACTTCACATTTTTCTTCACTAGACATGACTTATTTTTAATCCTGCTGTAAGACCAGAAGTCAAATACATTCTTCTTCCTTTATCTAAGTCAAATAAAAAATGAAATGTCATCCAGGGAAACAATCAGATTAAGAATTAACTATTACTTGCATTATAAAAAAAAAACTATTCTTAAAGAAAGAAAAAGAATATTCTTGTGAACTAGGCACTTGCCAAACGAGGCTAAAGAACATTTCCAACCACTCTCATGGTGACAGGGCATGCTAGAAGAGAGGCAACATTTGCTTACTCAATGAAGTAGATCATTCCTGTGTCAGTGTAGGCCATTTCCCAGTTTTTGGGGAGTGGTTCCAAATTTTCATCTCTCATCACATAGTTTCTAAAGTCCATGGAGCTATTTGTTTGGTTATAACTAGGAACAGTCTTCATCCAGTCAGATGACTCAGAATGCCTCTCTCGGTTTTCTATTGTTCAAAACAAAACAGCATAAAAAGTAGGTAAGGTTACTTTCTTCTTTCAACAGCTTTACTTATTTCTAAATAACATCAAACATTATAGATCTACATACACATATACTTATAATTATATATTTATTTACAATTATATATTGTAAATTTATTTGTCTATCACATCCACATTCTGCTATACATGTCAAAATCACAAACATGTTCAAATCTGTCAATTTCCTAATTCACACTATCCTTGCATGACATAGCACCTTTGATGCTGATTTGAGACAGCAACCAGTGACACACCAGGCATGGTGACACACACCTATAATCTCAATTGTTCAGTTATTCATAAAGATTCCAGTTTGAGGATAGCCTGGGCAATTTAGCAAGACCCTGACTTAAAATTTAAAAAAAAAAAAAATTAAAAAGAGCTAAGGATATAGCTCAGTGGTAGAACATTTACCTAGTATGTGTCAGGACCTGGGTTCAATTCCCAGTACCACAAATAGCCAAACATAAAACAAAACAAAAAACCAACATTACAATGGATTTAGCATAAAGCCTAATAAAAGCATCATTTATACAGTTCTTCTATGTGCAGAATTTCAATTTAAATGTTTAACAAACAAGGTTGTTGTTAACCTTGTTTAACAACAAGGTAGGTATGTGAATTAAAGGCTTTAGTTTTAAGAAAACTAAAGCATAGAGAAGTTAACTGTCAAAATTATAGTCATTAAATAACAAAGCCAAGATTTGAATATAAGTGGTCCATGGCTTTAATATTATGCTTCATCAACTTTTATTTTACTTTAATGTATTTGGTACAGGGGCATGAGATGCAGGGGACTGAGCCCTGGTCCCTGTGCTTGCCTAAGCAGGCACTTAATCTGCTGAGCTATCTCACCAGCCTGCTTCATGTACATTAAAAAAAAAAAAAATACAGGGTCTCACTACACAGACTGGACTTATAGTGATTCTCCTGTTCTCAGCCTTCCAAGCACTGGGATTAGAGGTGCACGCCACCAAGCCTGCCCAGTCTCAATCGCTGTCTCAGTATGCCCTGGCAGGGCTGGCCCACTTCATATACGTTTAACGGGCCTTTCTAAAGGATACTTTTTTTTTTTTTTAATACATTCAATATACTCCTATTGTTAACATAATTTTCTGGTAATAATAAACTTTTTTTAGAGCCCCAAGGTCAACAAGGTAGGTATGTGAATTAAAATTTAGTTACTAAGGAGTCTACAACTTTGAAATTAAAATTTATTTCTAAAACTTCAAAGATGCTCTATAATATCACCATGACAACTCCAAACTGCAGATAATACTCAGAACTAGAACATCTGAAAAAAAGCCTTCAATATTATTATAGTATTTCAGCTCTAACCATCCTTTATCCAACCAAATCATATAATACATAAATTTTATTATAGCTCTGCCCCTATTCCCAGTGCTCCCCTCACCAAACTTCAGTTCCAAGATCAACCACTTTAATCACCCTACGCACTCCTGACCCCTCTGCCCCCAGCACAATGCTGCTACATGTGTCTGGCTAAACTGCAGCTGCTAAACTGTTCCATCCACATATCATGCTGGCACATCCAAATGAACAGCAGTTCTACGCACCACACTGCTTTAGTTCATGATCACTAACCTCAGTGGGCGTTTAATGATACATGATAATCATAGTACAACCTCTAGTCCACTTGCTCTGACACTCTCCTGGATAACTATTTTGTACCTTTCTTCTCCTGAAAGCATCTGCAGTAGACCTCCCTCCCTCTGCACTTCTGGATATATGTTCCAAGAACCCCAGAGGTGCCTAAAACCACAGGTAGTAGTGAGCTCCATAAATACTGTCCTTTTTCTTTTCCCGTGATAAAGTTCAATTTATAAACTAGGCACAAAAAGAGATTCACAAGATTAAGTAAGAATAGAATAACAATTTACTGTAATAACAGCTATGCAAATCTAGGCTTTCTTCAAAATATCATGCAGTAATATTTTCAGACTGTGGTTGGTTATGGGTAATTGAAATTGTAGAAACCAAAACCGCACATTAGGAAGAAAAACATTTCTTTTTCCTTCATCTCATTTGATGACTCTGTTTCCTATTTCACTGAGAAAGCAAAACCAAGTAGACCTTTTCCAGCTCCCACCCTTCTCTGCATCACCACTGTTGCCCATTTTCGCCACCATCTAGGACCCTGGAGACATCTGTGCTCCCAACTAAGGCCTGCTGGCCAGTAATAGACTGGATGCCTGAGTCATGCCTTTGTCTGTACTACCAATCTTCCCAAGCTATTAGATAATCTGCAACCATGTAAAAATGTTTCCCCAATATTAGAAAGAAAACAATTCTTTCCCTTCTAGCAACCATCCTATTTCTCTTCTTGCAAGTGTATATGCCTGTTACTTCACCTTCCACTGTTGTAGTTCTCTCTTGGCCTCATGCCACCACAGCTTTGAACTTCCATTAACAAAACTGTTCTTGCCCTCTTGTTTAGTAGAGGGTCTACAGGGTTTCAGTACACAGATTGGACTCAGAGCAATCCTCCTGTTTTCAGCCTCCAAAGCGTTGGGATTGCTTATTTTCATACAGTGACCAAAATGAGTCTGCTAAAACTTCCTGTACAACACTAAGGTTCTGAGTCACTCCAGAAAAAATGGCTATTTTCAAGAAACCAATCAATAACAAATGCTGGTGGGGCTGTGGGGGAAAAGGAACCCTATTTCACCATTGGGACAGATTTATGGGCTCCAGCTCTAGTGTTTGGCATTTAAATATATGAATAGATTTAATTTTGTGTAATAGTAAAAGCTGACATCAACACCAAAAGGCTTCATAATATGATTTCTTTTAATAACCTCTGAAGAATTAAGTATGAGTTGGCTTATAATTTTTCTAAACCTATTTTTAGTCTTTATATCCAAACACATTGAGTAATTCACTTAATATTACACACAACTATTTCAGAAGTTAGGACAAGAGCCAGTGAGATAGCTCAGCAACTAAGTGCCTGCTTAAGCAAGTGCAGGGATTCAGAGTTTGATCCCTGACACCACATGCCATACTGGCCCTGCCCCTGGGCACCACAAAGACCAGCCTGGTGGTGCATGACTGTAATCCCACTGCTGGGGAGTATGAAAAATAGGTGGATCACTCCAAGTCTGAGCTGTGTAGTGAGTCCCTGTACCACAGAAAAAAGAAAAGAGAGGGGAATAGAGGGGAGGAAAGGGGAGGGCAGGGGGGAGAAAGAAATTTAGGACAATAAAATGAAAACTCACAATCTGGAGGAAGAAATAATGAATAAACCAAAACAATATATCATACAACACAATTCTATGTCATTTTTGTTGTTCTTCTGCAATAGGGTCTCACTATGTAGCCTAGGCTGCCTTTGAATATATGATCCTCCTGCCTTAGTCTCCCAAATGTTGGGATTACAGGTGTGTGTCACTAAACCTGGTCATAGTAAATCTTAATAACTAAGGAAGGAAAAGCTCAAAGTGCTTTGGGAAAGTGATCAAGAGAAGTGTTCTGTGAATCTGGAGTCATGATCAGCATGTTTTTACAGTTCCTACTATGTGCCAAGCACTGTTCTTGATAGAAGGCATACAGTAATGAACAAAAAAACAAAAACTCAGTCTTAAGATGTTTATGTTCTACTATTCCAAAAGGTGTTATCCCAATAAATGGCAGTGAAGTATGTCTGGCTGTGATTCTTAGGTTCCACATCCCTTAGTGTCAGTTTCCTAGGCAATCACTAACTAGGGAGGGAGAGTCAAAAGGAGAAGATTCTCTTCCTTTCATTTCTTTGGCTTTCCACTTGATAAAAAATATTAAAGTCAAGCAAAATAAGAATAGGAGTCACATTTAGAACTTTTCTTTGAGTAGATTTAGAATTTGAATTTAAAATATTAGTAACAAATTATTTTTAATAGAAAATTCTAAATTTTATGTACTTTCTTTGGGCTGAAGGCTACATTAAAGAACATCTACACTTTATTCTTATCCTGTAGAGTAGGATTTAGGCCACCAGGAACTTCATATTCCAGCATGTAAGATTAATCTCAAATATTTTAAGCAATAAGGTAATGGAAAATTATTTTGATTACCGAGACCTTGTGGTTGATTAATCAAAGTAGGAACAACCCATTTTAGCTTAAAGAATGGTTTATAGAAGTTTATATTGTTCCATACACAATCTTTTCAAAACAAAGGACTCTATCATTTGTTCTCCAAATGCTGCATGAGCATTTTTCTATTTCAGCGTCACAGTAAAGTCAGCCTACAAGTCCCTTATCTGTTTACAAACCTGCATTCCCACTGCCATTTACAGCTTCCTTGTCCTCATCTTCTTCCTCCTCAGGTAGAGAGCTGTCCATCCTTTCCATCTTGCTGACAGATGTAGTTCGTTTTCTTTGGGATTCTGTGTCAAACTCATTATCAAAGAGGACCTGATCAACTGGATCTGGCTGGAAAGGGCTGGGTTCTGCTGGAGGCTTAGGAGTTCCATAGAAGTTTCCTGAGGCAGACAAAGTAATAGTAGCTGAAAGCACTAAGAATGAATTGAGAATCTGGACAATATGACTTAGCATGTCTCTTGCTTTGCTTTTTACACCAAAGATTTTGACTATCTGAATATCTGCCATTGGCCCAAAAGAGGCCAAAATACTCTCAGGAGAGGAGGAGGTAGGGGTATGGGAAAGAAATAGTTTCTCAAGTACTCTTCATCATATTAACATTTTAATACTATTTCTACCATGGCTAGGAAGTTGATTATGCTTATAGTTTGTTGTACATGAGTTCTGAATTAGGGCCTAATTTGTGGATTTAAAAGGATCAGTGCTCTCCTATTAGATTAATTGGCACTAAAAGTAGGAGTAAAGGATGATGAAGCTAACTCAAAGAAATTGTTGTAAGGTACATAATGAACTATTTTGATAAAGTGAAATATGTGGGAAAGAAAAGGTGAAAACTAAAAAGGTTATGTAGAAAGGTAGGCTATGTATATATAATTTTAAAATGTTTCTCTGGACATTCTAATTACATCATTTGACAATTTACTGAACAGACACATAATTAATTCAACACTGGCTTTTTCTCATCAAAGCAAGAAATTATTTTTTTCTTGGGGATCAGTGATTTCTGCAGTAAAAACTAATGTTCCAGAATTAAAACAATATCTCCTCAATTTGTCACACAGCCAAATGTAATGTGTAAGTACTCAACAGGTGTAGCTACATTAAGTTTGTGGCTTTTACTAGTTTTGACCTTAGATAGACTATTATGCTAATTGTTAAACAAACATAAATACAGCTAGAAAATAACATACTTATGATTTTTTAAAAATCACACCTTTTAATCAATTTCTTTGGCTCCTAATGAGATAATTAAGATGCTTAAAGTATGTTAGCGATGTGGATGGATTTTTTTCCCTATGCAGAAAACAAAAATCACATTTGAAATAGGTTACTCAAGTTTCGGAGGTAGGTGAAAAGAGCTGCTGGCCCATAAGTAAAGCAAAAAAAGCAAAACAGCCAGTTCACACTTCTTTGGGCAAAGGGCATGGAAAAAATAGAAATGACCCTGGGAAATAAAATGTCATTTTTCCTGTATTATGCCCAATACTCACACTATTAAGGAATCTGATTTTACCAATGTAGAAATAATCATCCGTTCTAAATATAGTGGTAGTATTACCAAAATCACATTTTACTGTGAAGCCTTAGTAATTATTATACAATTATGAAAAGTTTAACTTTTTTCTAAGAAAAAAATCAGAAAAAATTCAGTATAATATATAATTGCTACCCATAAATGGAAAGATGATAGGACTTCATAAATTTTTGGCAGTTTCTTTGTTTAAAAATACAATGATTGGGGCCGGGCGTGGTGGCGCACGCCTGTAATCCCAGCACTAGGGAGGCTGAGGCAGGAGGATTGTTGTGAGTTCGAGACCAGTCTAAGCTACAAAGTGAGCTTAAGGCCAGCCTGAACTGCACAGTGAGACCCTGTCTCAAAAAGACAATAAAAAATAAAATAAAATAAAAATAAAAATACAATGATTGGGCTTAGATTTAAAAAGAAAACTAACATTTCCTATAAATTTGGTCTATTTTCCTTGATAAATATTTATCAAGTTGTTGATAAATATTTCAGATATAGCAAGGTATAAATTCCAAGTTTTATTAATCTTGACGATAATGATTAATAAAAAAAGATTTTTAATTTCTTTAGTTGTTTTAGAGATTTTTCTTATAAAGGCCTTCTCACTTTTATCACAGAAATACCAAGAATTAAACATTTCAAATACAAACTCCAGAAATATCTGTTTATATGTACTTAAATAAATATGTGCATATTTACACTTATTTACATACATATATAACTTCCAGATATTAATTACTGTCAGATTTCTTTGAAATTTCTACTTTTTGCTCTTTAAAGACATATACATATGTAAAATTAAAGCTCTAATTTTGATTCATCCTTCTCATTGCCTTCCTGAGCTCTTCTAAAGTGGATACCTAGCAATTCTCCAAATGATATATATACCTAGGACATAATAGAAGAATCCATCATACATACTTAAAATTCTACGGTTTTCAACAAAAGCTTGAGTGTTTTCATGTTTCATATACTTTTCAACAAATAGGAATTTTTTTTTTTTTTTTTTTTTTTTTTTTTTTTAAAGAACCGGGGATTGAACTCAGGCCCTTGTGCTTGCCAGAGAAGCACTTATTCCACTGAGCCATCTCCCCAGCCCCCTTTTCAACAAATAGTATAGAACTGTGTATAAACTTTTTGTAACTTATACCACTGTATTTCTAAGACAGAGTCATGCTGATACAGTATTTCATTAAACTTCTGAATATACCAGCCCATTTTTATGAAACTAAAATGTACTTTATGTGTTCTTTATTTAAAAGAGGGTTGTTTCCATTCTGTCACTATTTCAAACAGTGCTATAATGGCTACCCTGGTACTTGTCTACACATGCATATGGCAATAGTTTCTCTTAAGTGGCTATAGAGAGAGGGCACTCCTAGGTCTGAGTAATTTACTAGCTATTGCCAAAATGCTCTTAAAAGGGATGGCACATTTTGTCCTTTCTCCGTAAGTATATGGGAGTTTCCATTTTATTCAATTAAAATTCTTCAAAAATTTTGCTAATTTAACAGATATGAAATGGTGTATGACTGCTGCTTTTACTCCCATTTCTTTTGTGTAGAGTTACTGAAGATATGCAATATGCGACTTGCAAATATACCTAATGTGTATGCCTTATCAAAGAAAATGTAGGAGAGTATCTCTGATTTAAGGGCAGAACTCTTTGTAGACAAAACCACAAATCATGAGGAAAACAGTGATAAAACTTATCAGTTTTAAATAAATAAATAAAAATTAAGGGTTTCTGTTTAATGAAGAAATATAGGACAAAGTTAATAGGTGACAAAATAAAGAAAATATCTGTATCCGTAAGTGATTAGGTATGTAAGGAACATCCATACACCAATGTGATTGGGATTCTACTATTAAACAAAAAGACAAAGCAAACGAATGCACAATTTGCAGAAGTCCAAAAGACTAGCAAAGGCTGGGGAGATAGTTTAGTAGAATAAGCACTTGCCTGTCAAGCGTAAGATCCTAAGTTCAATCCCCAGTACCACAAAAAAAAAAAAAAGAAAAAGGAAAAAAAACTAACAAGTATTAGACTACCAGAGAACTCAAACTTGAATATGAGATACCACCTTCATGTCCATTACATTGGCAAAACCATGAGTTTGGATAATGTCAAATATTGATGAGAATGTAATTCCATTGCCACAGCTGCTCTAGGAACCTTCTTGTACTGAGGGGAAGGGAGACTATGTCATTAGACTGGGTATAGATTTACTCTGCAGCTTAGTGATTCTGTTCTTGGGTGTATGTTCCACAGACCTTCTCATGCACATCTATAAGAACATGTGTGACAATGCCCACTACACCTTTACCTATAGTAATGGAAAGTTGGAGGAAGATCACTACCAACAGAAGAGTTAAGTTAAATGCAAATACAAGTGGAGTCCAACTATGTAGTGCTCTTCAGAAATTTAGTTCAAAGTGTTCAATGTAAGGAAACTACAGCAACATAGCTGAATTTAAAAATAAGTAAAAACTGGGGCTTGTGGACTAGCTCTGTTGTTTAAGTGCCTGCTGAGCAAACCCAGTCAGGTGTAGGGGACCGCAGTTTGATCTCCAGCTCCCCACGCTTTACCAGACCTGCCCTTAAGGCAGTGTGAGTCAGCCCCCCACAAAAAAATCCTTTTCAACTTTTTCAATGTATTAATTATTGTAACTGTTCTATTAACCTGTTTTGAATCTGTCTCATTGCTATTTCTTTCTCATTAAAATTAAAAATAATTTTTTAAAAAAGCAAAAATCAATAAAAAACAATGATATACAGAATTCAGTTCAGATGTAAATAATATGTGCAAGAGACAACACACATTTTATAATATCTATAAACAAAAATATGGAAACATTAACTATATCTGAATAATAGCAAGGGGGGTATTTGCACAAACATTAAAATGAGTAAGTAGGTGTCCTTTCCTCTGAGAAGTATTTTCTGACAATTTACATAAAGAAGATATTATTTTCTTTAAATCCTTGTTTTTATTACCTACATAACATCTCAGTTCATGGTTATCTTGTCTTTGACTTCCTTTATCACTTATAGGTTCATTAAGGAACTATTTCAATCTTATTCATCATAGTGTCCATATACTCTTACATTACTTGATATGAGCAGCTTATGAAATCAATAAACTAGATAAAAATATTGATAAATGAATGAATAAATGCATCATGGGAGCTAAGCTCAGGAAAGGCAGTTGGGTCAAACAGCAGACAAAAGGAAATGACAAAGTTCTGAATATGAGAGGGATATGGTGAAAACTGTGCTTGAGGAAGACTTGCAAGGTAGCATTTGGTAGGGTGGACAGGACAGGCAGGAAGCTGAGCCAAAGAGATCCACTGCAGTTGTCCACACCAGAGCTTGTCCGGTGGGCCTATCCCCAAGTAGTGGGACAGAAAAGGAAAACACTGTGGAAGCAGCCACAGATGAAGCAATGATTAGATCTAGTAGCTGGCTCTTAAGTGAAATGAAGAAGCAACAAGGAACTGATGATGACACCACTGTTTTGAACTCATGGTGTTGCTGTGAAGGGAAATTATGAAGAATTACTTTTTTGGAAAGAAGATATGCAGTATATGGAATTCAAGGCTAGATATTACTAAATTATCTCTAGGCACTGAAGATAAAATCAATTAAGAAAGACATGACTGTGCTCATGTCTTTGGCAGCACACATGCTAAGAAAGAGAAACATGATCACCGCTACGCTACCACACAGCATGTGAAACAGAGAACCCTAATGGGATGATAAGCAATGATGGAAAGTAGGGAGTGCTATGAGAGTGGATGAACCTGCCAGTGAAAAGCATATTAGATAAGGAAAGGAAATGGAAATGACTTTTTAAAATGACTTGAAATTGATCTTGAATTTATTCCCTTTAGAATCAAGCACATAGTAAAAACAGAGATGAAAAGCAAACCAATTATTCTGTTTTTGTTATCTTTTTTCCTCCAACCTATGTATTTTTTCTCCAAGACAGTCTTTGAAGTGTACAGACCATGGATTCCCAACCACAAACAAAAAGCAATCAACAAATACCTGATGAATTCAGATGATGAATGTGATTCACTACAAAACATGCAAACTAGCTAATTTGAATTTTTAGTATATTCTTAACAATCAACTTTGTAAGGCGGTGGAATTCGAGCTATTACTTAATCTCATTTTAGTTAGCAAATAATAAATCTCCTAATTAAAAAAAAAAATTCCTAAAAACAGTATTTTCCAGATCAAATTTCCTTTGCAATAATTCTAGTCATCTGGATAGTGTTCTGGGTATGGGTAATATTCAGGGACATACCATCGTAAGTTCCACTTTCTAATAGTGCTCCACTCTCTTCCAGTGCTTTGAATTGTTCAACAGAAATGAAATTATAGTCCACCCCTGGAACTTCCCCTTCCCTGGGGGCCCTCGTAGTGCCTAAGGAAAAAAGAAAAAAGGTTGTAAAGTGCTTTTGAACTGACAAAATATTTAGAATAACAGAAAATTCAGCCTATACAGAACACATGGGAGAAACAGACTATTGAATATATTGCTAAAATGAAAAATCTAGACAATTTAACATCACCTGACAGTAGGATAATAAATGTATATTGAGTAAATAAATACACTTTCATAAAACCTATAGTTAGCCATGAAATACAAAACTACAAAAATTTCAAAATAATTTTAGTGCCAAAGACAACTTCCCAAGATATAATAGTCAATTCTTTTAAAACCTCAATATTTAACAGCAAAATAGAAAATTAAATACACCAATAAGAAATTTCAGTTTTTCCTTACAAATTTATTATGGCATAACTGACAAAAAATTGTATATATTTTTGGTGTTCAATTTTTTGTTTTTTTGGTACTGGGAATTGCATTCAGGATCTCACGCTGGCCAGACAGGTGCTGTGCCACTGAGCCATACCTTCAGCCCACTGCTATTTCATCTCATGTGCTGGCATATATGGATGTAATTTGAAAGAAGACAGATTTTTTTTAAACTATGTGTCTTACACATACTAGGCAAACACTTAACTCCATCCTTAGTCCTAGACTTCATGTTCAAGTTTTTCTTTACTAGCGTAAATGCAAACTTACATTCTGCTTACTAACATCATGAAAGAAAACAAAAACATTTTAATTTAATCTTTAGAAAATTTATATTTTTATTAAGACATGTTTGCAGTACATAATGATTACATTCATCACCAGGAGTTGAAATATAACACAACTTAATTCTTTTTTTTTTTTTTTTAATCTCCCCACCTCTGTCCATTTCTCTTTTGAAAAGATCTATCAGCTTGTTTCCTATTATCTATTTTTCTTATTGGGGTTTCATATACAAGAGAAATTACAAGGCACATAAGCCTGTGTTGGATTTATTTCATTTAACTGCTGGTCTCAAGGTGCATCCATTTTCCTGTAATTGACTAAAGTTTATTCTTCTTTATGGCAGAATAGTAAACCATTGTGTATAAAAACCACTTTCTTTATTTGTTCATTTTTTGATGGAAAAACCATCACATGTGTTTTTTTTTTTTTTTTAAGCGAACTTTATTTTAAATCCTGGACAAATATTAATTGTGAAGTTTTTCACACTAATAAATAAAAAGTTTAAAATACCTATTCATATAGTACTTCTGAGATATTACTGTCTTTAAAAGATTCCAAAACACTATGCAGTAAATAAACTTATATAAAACTGACTACAGTAACACATCATCTGTAATAAGGGATTTCTGATCCAAGGCACAAATTCAGGGTATGGCAATATTGCTACATTTCACTGACTTACTGAATAAGAAACAACTGCTGCTATGAACTGCCATTTGCAATGTCATTTCAAATGCTACACAATACAAAAAGGGCACAGGGTTTTAGGAGTCTGAGACAGGGCAGCAGTCCTGTCCAAGGACCCTTCCCAGCTCGGTTGCCTCATATGCGTCCCTGAGCTGACAATCAGTCGTCAGAGTCTCCATTTCACACCCAGCCCATTTCATAAACCTAGCTGATTCTACCTCAAAACCCTTCTCATCATTCCCACCCAATTCACACTGTTATCTACTAACTTCACCACTGGACCCAGCCTTGCCTCTCCCTAGCTGTATCTCCTGCTGAACTGGGAGATACAAAAAAAAAAAAAAAAAAAAAAAAAAAAAACCAAACCAAATCTCTCTCTAAACTCCTTATGAGCTTCCTAAGATCCTCAGCAAAAGGTCCAAACTCCACAATGCCACAGTCACAAGGCCTGTGGCGACCCAGCCCCTGGCCACCTCAACAGCACCTTTCTTGCCTCATCTTCCACATTCCAAGATTTAGTCTCAAGAGATGTTTCTCAATTCTCTTATTGTTCCTTACACTCCTTGGCTCCAATAAAGGAATCCCTTCCCTAGAAGACTTCTTCTTTTCTTTCCCATTCTTACTAGCTCCTACTTATCCTTCAGGTTTAAGTTTAGAAAGTTTCTTAAGAGAATCTTCCCTTTTTCTCACTGGCATGTCTTTCATGGTGGAAAGATCCTGCAAGTACTTAATACATGTAACTCTCAAGTTAAGGGAAATTTTAAATGAAACAGCACAGTGCCCAGCAATATAACATCAATTTTCATTATAAATTAATTCATGAAAATCTCCTAATTGCTTCTATTTTTTAGTTGCATTACCTTCCATTATACTTTATAGCATGTAGGAAAAATGCATAAAGTTGATGATAATACATCAATGATTGTGATTTAAAAGATCAGTGGTTAAGCCAGCAATCTATACAAGACTGTATTGAATTCTTTCCCTCACTTCCTAACCCAATTTTTCTAAACATGAACTTTAAAAAATGTTTTACATCAGAAAGATACAAAAGGGGAAAAACTAAGTTTTCTTAGCATGTTATTTTATTTTCAATTTTTTGTTTCTCATATGCTGACCAAACTACAATGTTTAATTGCCTAAGTTAATAACTTTTAGCATCATATTAAATAAAAATTAACTTCAGGAAATACATTATATGGTTAACATAATTTATAGTTGCCTATGATACCTGGAGAAAACATGGTCATAACATTTCACACCCAGTCCCATTAAGAGGTAGCACCTGCAGCCTACTCCCAAGTCTAAATTAGATTATGACCAACTCTGATTAATTTAATGAGGCCATGGTATTATGTGAGGTTAGACATCCAGAGTTCCATCTTCACCCCCCTGGAATGTTCCTGCCATGCTGAAAGGAAGTGTAGGCCAGATTACTGAACAATTACAGTGCTCCATAGTCCCAGACACAGGACTGAGGCCATCTTAACCCCTCTAGCTTCTGAGATGCCAGATGCCAGTGACTGGCCCAGCTGAACCAAGCTAACTCACAGATCCTCAAGAAATGACAGATGATTGCTATTTTAAACCACTGATTGTTTATTTGGGGACAGTGTCTCATGATGCAGTTCAGGCTGGCATTGAACTCACTATTGTAGCCCAGGCTGGTCTCAAACTCAGGGCAATCTTCCTGCTTCAGCCTACCTGTACTGGGATTACAAGCATTTACTACAATGCCTTGCAAGCATCTAAGGTGGTCTTGCATGCAACAAAGGCCAAATGAAATATTATCTAAATAAACTACTATAAAATGGTTTATACATA
>PVKA01001028.1:64821-152894 GCA_004027165.1 Ctenomys sociabilis
TTCAAGGCTAGCTTGGGCTATGCAAAGCCTGCCTGAACTATACAAAGAGACCCTGTCTAAAAAAAAAAAAAAAAAGTTTTAATATTAATTCTTTTTACAAAATATTATCAGTTTTTATTTCTCTCACCAAAAACCATGCATATAAGTTCACAAATACAAAACGTTCTAGGGGCTGGGGATATAAGCTCAGCAGCATGGTACCTGCCTGGCAAGTGCAAGGACCTGAGTTTAATTCCTGGCTCCTACCACCACTACTAACAAAAAAAAAAAAGCCACGCATGGTAGCACACACCTATCATTCCAGCACTTGGGAGGCTGAGGCAGGAGAATCCTTGGAAGTTCGAGATCAGTCTGGGCTACAAAGTGAGCTCAAGGCTAGCTGCACAGTGAGACCATGTCTCAAAAAGAAAAAAAAAAAAGTTTTCTTCTTCCCTACCCTACTACATTTAGCTTTCCATTATTTTATATTCCCCAGACTCTCTATATATGTTATGTAAAGCTTCCTGTATCTGCTCCCTCATTTACTACTATGGTTCTCCTTTTCACATGGAAATTTCTCCAAGAGTTCAGTTCACTGTGAGGCTCTGATTCTTCCTCTCTCACTTTTTCCAAAGCTCCAGCCATTCTCACAATCAATCCCCTACAATCAAACGCTTTCCAATTTGCCCAACTGGATGATGCAGGCTCAGCAACCGCATTACCAGCCCTATGAACACTGACATGAGTGGTCATTCTCCCTTTCTGTTTTAGTCTGAATTACATAGAATAGTACATAAACACATTCTTAAAATTTAAGTAATAACAAGCAAATATATCCAGGTAAGGACAATGAATATTAAGTGGACCCCAAAAGTGTCCTTGTGCATCTCTGACCATAATCTCTTGTTCCTTTCATCTGTTGCGGTAACTACCATCCTAATATGGGATGATTTCCTCTCCTTATGGCTGTTATGTATTTCTAAGCAACACAGATAAGTTTTGTCCGGTTTAAGTCAATGGAATTATGCAGTATCTATCCTTTGCCTACACAGGGTTGGAAATTTTTGCCAATAAGTTGAATATATACTCAAAACTACAAGGTACTCAAAACTACATTTTTTTTTTTTTTGGTGGAACTGGGGGTTGATCTCAGGCCCTTGAGCTTGCCAGGCAAGCACTTACTCTACTGAGCCATCTCCCCAGCCCTATGTGAAGGTACTTGACTGGGTATGAGCTAGAGTCTAAACACATTGGAGGGTCAGGAATGGTAGTGCATGCCCATAATCTCAGCACTAGAGAGGTTGAAGCAGGAGGATTGATACAAGTTTAAGGCCAGCCTGGGCTATATGGTGACTTCAAGGCCAGAATGAATTAGTGAAATCCTATCTCACACCAACAACAACTATAAGCAAACAAAACCCTACCACCATAAAGATTTACTAAAAATTATAATGAAGAGGTACATTGTCATTAATCCCCTTCAATTTCAAACCCGTTCTTGCCATTTTATAAAGCAGAGCTTCAGTACTCTTTGGTGAGTGTCCCTATGCAGCATGACCACAAATTCAGTGAATGCTGCTGCTGAGTGCCATCTAATGGAAAGGCAGGCTTGTAAAAATATTATGCTGTGTCCTCACCTACCTTATTCACCAGAACTAGTACCACACAACTTTTGCCTTTTCCCTAAAGTCAAAATGCCCATGGAAGGTAAACATGTTGGACAGATTAGGACTGAGACAGCCACAATAGCACAACTAAAAATATAAAAAAGTAGGAGGATTAATGGCAATGTGTTTTTTAAATATTCACCATGCATTTCCATCATGCCTTCTATATGCCTATGAGATTTTCTTTTCTAAATTTTCTTTTCCATATATTTATGGCTGCATGGGATGAATATGATTTGTCCTTACTTCATGTAGTTTGGGTCTGGAATGTAACAGTAAGGAGCGATGGCAGGACCTATACAAGGCAACCAAGTCACAGGGCCACCCATACAAAGGGGAGCACGTAGTTTCTATAAGAGTGGCTTAGCAATCATGAACGGACTGTTACAGAACTGGCCTGACAGCTCCTTTGCTTTCTGATACATGAGCATCTTGGGCATGTGCCCATTTGCTCTTGTCACCCAGCCTTGCTCATAAGCCAAATAGATGCCAACTCTATGCTCTGGTACATATAGATCCATAAACCAAACTAAATCTCTCTCCAAGAAAAAATTACCCAATCTTGCATATACTTTTACAACAACAGAAAACAGACTAAACATTAATCACATAAATTTCATCTGTCATGAAATAAATGGCTGTTCAAAATTTTACTTCTTTATTGAGTTCTGGGGTGTGTGTGTGTGTATATGTGTGTTTTCCTAGAGTTTGAGCCCAGAGCCTTCTCACTGAACTACATCTCTAGCACCTAACAACACCTCCACCCCATTTTCTGAAAGAGTCTTGCTAAGTTCTCTGGGCTAGGGTCAAACTTGAGATCCTCCTGCCTCAGCCTCCCACATTGCTGGTATTATAGGCACGTGCCAACATGCCTAATTGTCTGTTTTTTAACTGATTTGTAGTTCTTCATTTTCTAGATAATATATCATCAAATAGAAATAACAGATTAAAAATACACAATTACTTTATCCCTAAGAAAAAGTTAGTAATTATGATTGAAAGATTCCAAATATTATGTGTCCCAATAGGGCCAGGGAGATTGCTCAGTAGAATAAGCGCCTCCCTGGCAAGCACAAGGGCCTGAATTCAATCCCCGGGTCCTCAAAAAAACAAACAACAACAACAACAACAAAAAAAATCCAACTGTATAGATGTAAAATGTGAAATAATTTAGTATTGATGAAATATTGTTTTAGTACTAAAGTACTGTAGATATACATGTTGCATATGGAATACTTCCATAAAGTATAATTTCTTGAAATAGCACTTTCTATATGCACCAAAACTAATATACATTTCAAAGATAACAAGATCATAGTTGACCTTTAAAAACCTACTGCAAGCCGGGCGTGGTGGCACAGGCCTGTAATCCCAGCACTCGGGAGGCTGAGGCAGGAGGATTGTCGTGAGTTCGAGACCAGCCTGAGCTACAAAGTGAGCTTAAGGCCAGCCTGAACTGCATAGTGAGACCCTGTCTCAAAAAAAAAAAAAAATAATCAAAACCTACTGCAACTTTGTAAACAGAACAGTGACAAAATAAATTCTAAATAAAAATATTAAGTTTAAAATGTATTAAATTTCTAATAAAATATTACTATAAGAAAGTATTTTGCCTTTAAAATTGAAAAGATCATTTTATAGGAAGGGTTGCAAAAGAAGGACTTAGGCTACTGAATACAAACAAGGCAAATTGTATGATACACAAGGTTAACACAAAGCACAGGGTCCAACTCAGGAAGAGGCCCACTAAATAATATTCCTTAGCTGCAACAGTCAGCTGTGTTCATTTACTGTTTACCTGCTTCTACTGGCAGATACAAAAGGTTAGTTTGCCGAGGAAGCCAGTGTTGAAAACCAATGTAACCTTGGCTCAGAGGACACTGTTTCTCTGTTTAGCAAACATCTATGGAATGATTTTCATTAGAGAAAGAAGAGTTGCAGCAGAACAGACATTATGTTGTGGTCTGAATTTCACCTTTTTTAAACAAAAAGTCATCTTTTGATAATAGAAGTTCTAATATTAAAGTAGTCTATTTTATTAATCCTTTCCTTTGTAGTTAATATTTTTTTTTATGTGTAATTAAGAAGTCCTTCCCATCTTTGCCCTTCACATCTAAGTCTGCAGTAAGTACACTCAAATAGATTTGGATGGGGCCAATGAGATAGCTCAGTGGACTAAGTGCCTGCTTTGGCAAGGTCAGGGCCCATGGTTCATTCCCCAGTCCCATGTGTGTGTGTGCGCGTGTGTGTGCGTGTGTGTGCATGCGTGTGTGTGCATGCGTGTGTGTGTGTGTGATCAAGTCTGGAAGTGATGGCGCATGTCTGTAATTCCAGTGCTAGGGAGGCCAAAAGCAGGAGGATCACTAGGAGTCCAAGCTGCATAGTGAGACCCTATACCAAATACATAAATGAAAAAAAAGATTTGGAGGAGAGGAACTAATGAGAGATAATAGTCCTATCTCCTTTTTTTCAAATGACACCTCAGCTGGATTTTTAAAGTCAGTTGCTAACTGTCTGATCAGTCACAGAACTTGTTATACAAACATCCCTAAAAGAGAAGGTATCTGTTACAAGGCTATTATAGGGGCCAGGGAGATAGCTTGGTAGAATAAGCACTTGTCTGGCAAGTGCAAGGGCCTGAGTTCAATCCCCGGTTCTGCCAAAAAATACAAAAAAACCCCAAGGCTATTATATTCATTCCATTATTTTAGTATTTTAATCTCATTTCATAACTCAATATAGAATATAATAAGTTTATATATTTGGCTTTTTCTGCTCATAATTTTTTCCTATAAATACCACAACTAAGCAAACAAAAGGGAAAGAAAAGTAAAATTAGATGAATTTGTTAAACAAATTCAGAATTTCTATTTTCACCATACTGAATCTCTAAAGTTTCATTTTCTAATTGTTCTTTTTTTTTTTGAGTACTGGGGATTGAACTTAGGACCTTGCACTTGCCAGGTAAGCGCTTATTCTACTGAGCTATCTCCCCAGTTGAGGGTTTGAAATCACTATGGAGATTCATTTGATCAGTTCATTGAGGTATTATTTAATTACAACAAAAAACACCACATCTAAGTACAATTGATAAATTTTGGAAACACACTACCCAAACTTTCCTTTGCCCCTACATAGTCTCATCTCCCATGAAAACTACTGATCTACTGTCATTATAGTTTTCCCTCTAATATAATTCCCTAAGTGAAGTAATATACAATGATTTTAGTAGTCATGTCTGGTGTCTATAACTTAAAACAAAACTTCTAAGATTTACCCATGCTGATCCAATTTCTGTTTTACATATGGGGTCATATCACCTGTGAAAGGAAATAATTTTAATTCTTCTTTTCCAAGTTGGATGATCTCTCTCTCCCTCTCTCTCTCTCTCTCTCTCTCTCTCTCTCTCTCTCTCTCTCTCTCTCTTTCTCTCTCAGTGGCTCTGTCTGCCTGAAGGGCAGGTCTGGTAAGGCAGGTGAAGCTGGGGATTGAACCGTGGTATCCTGCACCTGACTGCCTTTGCATACGCAGGTGCTTAAATAACTGAGCTAGGGGCAGGACCCTCTATTTCTTTTTCTTGTCTGATTACCTTGGCTAGGATTACCAGTACTGTGTCTAGCAACAGTGACAGATGTAGACATCCTTGCCTTATTGCCCAATATTAAAGGAAAAGCTTTCAGTTGTTTCCTATGGAATATGATGTTAGCTATGTCTTTTCATATATAGTTTTTATTATGTTGAGGTAGTTTCTCTAATACTTGTTGAATATTTTTTTTATCACACAATGATATTAACTTTTGTCAAATGCTTTTCTGCATCAACTGCAATGTTAATATGTATGTTGACTGAGCCATATATGGTGGACTAACCTTACATTACAACATAAATCCACCTGGGCATGATATATCTTTTCAACCTGCTACTGAATCCATTCTGCTGGCATCTGGCTTAAGACTACTGTGCCACTATTCATCAGGGATATTTGTTTGGGGTTTTCTGGATTTGTGCTTCATTTTGTTATCAGGGTAATGAATTTGAATGAGCCTGAGAGTTTCCCTTTCTCTTCTATTCTTTGGAACAGTTTGCAAAAGACTGTTATTAACTGGTGTTAAATGTTTGGGCTTGGAGGAATATTCCAGTAAAGCCATTAGGTATTAGTCAGACTTCTATTAGTAAGGCTTTTTTTCTTTTGCAATGAAGAGTCTTACTCTGCAATTCAAACTCCAGGTGAACCTCCTGCCTCAGTCTCCTGAGTGCTGGGGCTACAGATGTGCATACCCTTGCCTGGCTTGGTCAGTAAGGTTTGGATTACTACTTCTATGGTCCCAATAGTTACAGGTCTGTTCCGATTTTTCATGATTTAGTCTTGGTAGACTTGTGTTTATAGAAACATTTCTTTTGGGTTACCTAATTTGTTAATAAATAACTGTTCTGTGGCATCTGTAAAGTCTTTTTCATTTGCAGTTTAAGACTTCTGAAGATTCTTTGTTTTTATTGTCAATTTTGTTATCTTCCTTAAAAAACCCACTTACGATAATTTTTTCTATTGTTTTGCTGATCCCTAATTAAATTATCTCAATGCTACTCTTATTCTTTCCTTCCTTTTACTAATTTTGGGATTAAGTTTATTCTTTTTCTAATTTCTTAAGAAAGAAATTATATATTTGTGACTTTTTCTTTTTTTATTATAAAAGTTTTCTGCTATCAAATTCACTTTTGGTACTACACACACTGTGTTCCATATGACTTAGTATGTTGCATCTTCAATTTCACTTGTCTCAAGATATTTTCAAAATCCCCTGTGAATTCTCCTTTAAGACGCTGATATTTAACAATATTTTGTTTAATTTCCACATATTTGAACATTTTTCTGGTTTCTTTCAGGTAATAATTTGTTTTATTCATTTTTGGTTAGAAAAGATATTGCATATAATTTAAATCTTAAACTTGTTAATAAGACCTCTTTTGTGTTCTAACATGTGTCCTATTATTTTATTGAGTTAATACCTGTAAGTAGAAATTGGTGGATCATATGGGAGGTATATATTTAATTTTATGGGAAAATGTCAAATTATAGTACCACTTTGTATTCCTACCAGCAACATGAAAGTGCTGCACTTGGTTTATGTTACTTTTTCCATATAGGAATTCCTTGCTTGAGTTTTGTAGGGAAAGCTTATTTTTTCAAATTCCTAAGATAAATGTTATCAGTAAAAAAGGACCAAAAAATAATTACTATATAGTTCACATGTGAGAATTAAATTTTAGCAATGTAACCTATTTATGTTACTGGATTAAAAGAATCAACCTGTCAACTGGAAGCAAGAAAAGAGCAGGCAACACTGAACAGGAATATCAACAGTCAAGGCTGATACTTTGAGGAACCAGGACAGAAGTATGGGGGAGAGCAGTAGTCACACTATACTGTTAAGTTTTACTAACAATTGTTGCCATGTTTTAAGTGTGTGTGCGTGCCCTTATCAGTTAATGTTGGGTCTTTCTTATAAAAACAACATGAATAAGATTATATGCATGTTATACTTTATATAAATCCTGTGAGTAGTGTTTCAAGAAATAACAGGTTTTGGAGGTTAAATAAGTCCTTAAATTGGCAGTTTCAACACATGACTCATGCAATGCTGTTAGAGTTCTGAATACTATCCAATAACATTCTCTGGCATTTCCCACTGTTCCAGTATTTGCTATAAGCTTCAGTACTTTCTGAACACTTTAACAGAAAAAAATGTGAAGAAAATAGAAACTGATCTAAAATTTGAAGTAAAAGCAATGTAGATTTCAAGGCAAAATCAAAATTTAAAAGAAACCTCCAAAATATTTTTATCCTTAGAAAGAACAAAAGGGGCTGGTGAGACAGCTCAGTGGACTAAAGCGGCTGCTTAGGCAAGTGCAGGGACCAGACTTTGATTGCCGGCATCACATGCCACATCAGTCCTTGCTCCAGGGTGAGCTAAGCTGGCCACAAAGTCTGGGTGTAGTGGCTCATGCCTGTAATCCCAGTGCTGAAGAGGCTGAAAGTAGAAGGATCACCAAGAGTCCAAGTTGCACAGTGAGACCCTGTAACAACCAAACACATAGGAGAGGAGAACGAAGAGGAGGAGGGCAAGGGGAGGAGGAGAAGGGGGAGAGGAGGAGAAGGGGAGGATGAGGTGGAAGAGAAGGGGAAGGAGGAAGAGGGGAAAGAGGAACAGGAAGGAGAGAGGGAAGGGGAGGGGGAGAGGGAAGAAGATGACAATGTTGTAGGATGCACTGTACATCCTAAATGTTAAACATGAGGATGCTTTCAGATACATGCTTAACAACTTATGAATGTCAATGCAAAATGACAGCAATTTTTTCTATGTCTGGGATATTTGTTGCCAAAGACACCATCAGATGATGCCATTGATGCTTTTTGTGCTTTAAAACTTCATTTTAGAAGTAAAATCTCAAGTACCAAATATGCTTGTCATTATCTTTCAAAATTGTCAATGATTTTCATTTGGCATTTATTTTGTGCTAATATTTCCTTTGAGGATGTCTGTTATCAGATAGTAGAGATAATTTAAAATGTTATTAAAATCTTGCTAAAGGACTGATCTCCCCTCCAATAAAATTGTGAAACTAGGGGTGGCAGAAAAAAACGGTGATAAAAGGGGTGAAAATTATCCAGGTATGTTACGTCCATGTACGAATCTGACAGTGAAACCCATTAATCTGTATAAGCTATCGAAAAAGTAAAAAAAAAAAAAAAATCTTACTATTCCATAATATTAACACACTGCTTGACTTAATCTTGCTCCTTTTCTCGTTGTAAGACAACCCACAGCACCGTACATGTGTGCAGCCAGCAATGCTCCCTAATGGCCCAGCACAGCAGTCATCTGGGCCCTCGGCACGTCTTCAGTCAAGCACAGGTGATAGCGTAAGGAAACTGGGAGGCCGTGGCTTGTCATGCATTACAAGCACCCTTCTTCTTACTGGAGAAAATTCAGCACTAGGCTCACGGCCAAAACCAAACTCCCTTTTAGAAGATGTACCTCCTGTGACCACTATCCTTACCAAGTCTGTGTCAGTCAGGATGCAGACAGGAGAGGGAAATTCTATGTAATCTGAACAGGGAATGTTTAAAGAATTATTAACTACAGGGAACTAAATAAATAAAAGAGAACTTTAACAGTGAGAAAAGAGAACTTTAAAAAATACCACTGTAGGGCCAGGGAAATAGCTCATAGAATAAGTGCTTGCCTGTCAAGTGCAGGGTCCTGAATTCAATCCCTGGTACCACAAAAAAAAAAAAATAATAATAATAATAATACCACCGTAGCATTGAGGGAGATAACAAAGTGGTGAACAAACTTGGAAAGGAGGCACCCTGTCAAAGTCTGGGCTCAGTAGGTAGGTTTAGAGTCTACTGGATGATGAAGAATCCTGCTGGGTTGGCTGCTTGTGGGTCAAGGCTGGGAGGCTGGAATCTAGCTGGTTGAGAACTGATAGAATTCACAGGTAAGCTGCCCGTGGTGGTGGTAGTAGTGGTGGATAAGTGAATGTTTTGAATTTATTAGAAAAGCATTTGGAAGAGTGGCCACACTTGCCAGAAACCCTATGGAAAGCTGTTGGCAGGGACTGTTGCTAAAATCTAGGAAGTTAGGTCTACTGGAGAAACTCATGATGGCATTAACATGAGAGGTACTAAACTGGCTGCTGAGAAGCTGCCTGCCTCCTGCAGGTGTGCCACCAAACTCACCACTGGGAGGCTGACTGGTAGGGTACTGCTGAAACCTCAGTACCTTTTCCCAAGGCAGGAACAGAAAGAAAACATGCTGCAAACAGACCTAGAAGCTCCTTTGTTCCCAATATCCTTCCTGCGCCCTCTACTGACAAAGTATAACACTGTACTAGTGGGCAAGAGACAAATGCTCCAGTAGTAGCAAAAGCAACCAAAAAGTAATAGATCTGGTGCTGACCAAATAGCTCAGCAAATTTAAGCACCTGCTTAGGCAGACACTGCAGCAGGGATTTGATCCACATGCAATGCTATCCCTGTCACTGGGGCACACTGAGACAGCGAATGAGACTAGCGTGGTGGCACGACCTGTAATCCCAGCTCTTGGGAGGCTGAACACAGGTGGATCACTACAAATCTGATCTATGTAGTGAGACCCTGTAGATCCTATATGGGAAAAAAAAAAAAAGGATAGATTTGACGGCAAGGGGCAATGGGCAGTAAATGGCAGACTAGTTTGCTGACAGTCTATCATGAATGGAAGACATGGGAATTAAACTTGGTTAAAACTTCTTTTCATCTAAGATGATCACACAGTTTTTCCTCTCTAGCCTTTTACAATATTAATCTTTTTAAATGTATTCTGACATTAATTTTCAAATGGCATACCAACCTTGCATTTTCTAATTTTTAAAATTTATTTATTTATTTGGTACAGGGTCTCACTACATAACTTGGACTCACAGTGATCCTCCTGTCTCCTCCTGTCTCTGCCTCCCCAGCGCTTGGATTCTAGGCATGCATCACTACACCAGGATTCTAGGACTTGCAGAGTATGTGGTATTGGGGATTGAACCTGGTCCTTGCACTTGCCAGGCAGGTGTTTAAACCTCCGAGCTATCTCCCCAGCCCCACCAACTTTGCATTTATAGGGCAAGTCCTATTTGTTCATAATGTATTATCCATTTAGATACTGCTATCTATTGACTTGCCAAAATATTTCTAAGCATTTTTAGTCCTTCCTGAGAGATTGAAAAGGAGTGAAAATTATCAAAGTAATTTCCCTGTTCATAGAATTTCTGGTCCAATATTATTCTTTTGATGTTTTTGTCTGGTTTTAGAATTAGAACAACACTCAATTCCAAGAACAAATTAAGAAGTG
Source organism: Ctenomys sociabilis (assembly GCA_004027165.1). Lineage (NCBI taxonomy): Eukaryota > Metazoa > Chordata > Mammalia > Rodentia > Ctenomyidae > Ctenomys > Ctenomys sociabilis. The sequence continues at coordinate 75,353 of PVKA01001028.1, forward strand.
AGCTCTCCTCTATTTTCTGGAAGAGTTTGTGTAGAATTAGTATTATTTCTTAAATATTCCCACAAAACAATTTTTGTGGGAAAGCTGCAAACAATAAATTCAACTTCTTTAATAGATCACTTATTTCTTCTTGAATAACCACTGGTAGTATTTTGTCTTCCAAGAAATCTGTTTTGTAAGAAAATCTATACACTTTGAGACCATAATGTTAGACACCCAAGCCTAAATATCATATATTTCGCTCATATGAGAAACCCAAAATACAAATGAGCAAAATAAAAGATATCAGGATCTTTCCTATTATAGAGATATACAGATACAGATCTTCCTCAAATGGGAAGAGATTCAAAGAGATGGGGGAGGAAGAAGGAGAGGAATGAGGAAACGAATTGGGTATGCTACACACCTGTACCAACTCCACACAGGGACGTATACATTGTGTACTGTGAACATGTGCTAATAAAAAAATATGTTCATTTAATCTAAGTTGCTGAGTTTGTTGGTATAAAGCTGCTCAGAATATTCCTTATTATCCACTTAATACCTGCAGGATTTTTAGTAATGCATTCTCTTTCATTACTGATATTATTAATTTCTATTTTTTCTCTTTTGAAAAGAAAAATCCTGAGCAGTTTGAGTAGGTACCTTTAAATTGTTTTTGAAGTCTGTATGTTTCAGTAACCTCAAAGAATCAGCTTTGGATTTCACTGATTTTTCTCTATTTTATACTTCACTGATTTTTGCTGTTATCTTTACTTCCATCCTGCTTAATTTTGCCTTACTTTGCTCTTCTTGTTTTAGATTAAGGTAAAAGTTTGAAAGCCTTATCATTTTCTAATATAAGTACTTAATACTATAAATTTCCATTTAAACACTGCCTAACTACATCCTAGAATTTTTGATACTGAGTTTGTTGTGTATGATATTTTTTAATTTCCCTGGTGATAACTTTTGATATACAGGTTATTTAGAAATATGTGATTTAATTTCTAAATATTTAAAGGTTTTCCACATATAGTTTTGCTAATTATCTCTCACTTAATTGTATTCTACTCAGAAAATAAATTTTGTAACATTTAATTTTTCTTATACTTACTCAGTTTTGTTTTAGAGTCCATAATACTACATATGAAAATACATGTTCCATGTATATTATAAAAAAGTATGTGTTCTCCTGTTGTTGGGTATCATGTTCCAATTAATAGCACTTAGCTGATGTTGGTTGATTAAAAGAAAACTTAAAACTTAATAAGTTTAAGTTTTCCACTTATCTGTTTTTTGCTTAATTTTAAAACTAAATAGAAAAGACAATGTTTATCTCAGAAAAAATGGCTATCATCAAGAAGTCAACCAATAACAAATGCTGGACGGGCTGTGGGTAAAAAGGAACTCTTCTCCATTGTTGATGGGAGTGATGGCTGGTACAACTACCATGGAATTGAGTATAGAGTTTCCTTCAAAAGCTGGAGTGGAGGTTCCATTCAAGCCAGTTATTCTCATCCTGGGTATTTTTCCAAAAGAACTGAAACCATCATACTACAGTGATATATGTGCACTCATGTTTATAGCAGTGCAATTTGTCACAGCTAAATCTTGGAAACAACCCAAATGCCCAGCAACTGAGGAAAGGATAAAGATGATGTGGTATTTTTACACAATGGAGTATTACTCACCTATAAACTCAAGGATTTTATAGGTAAATGGATACAACTAGAGACCATACTCTTAAGTGAAATAAATCAGACCTGCATGTGCAAATATTGCACTGTCTTGTTAGTATAAGAACCTGAAAGAATAAATAAAATCTGAATGGTACAATAGATATTGTGAAAGGGACAGGATTTATTCAATGGGAAGGGAAAATTGGGAGGAGGAAAAGGACAAAAGAAAGAAGAGAAAAAGATATTGATGTATATTATGCAGGATAGCTTGGATAACTGTACTGCTGATTTCTGCTGGTCTACTGAAAGGAGTAGCTAAAGCTTAAATTTCTTTCCCTTTTTAATTTTTTATTTGGTAATCTTAACAACTGATTTGAAGATAACATTATACAATACAACAACCACTGTTGAATTCCTGTTATTGTGTTTAGTGAAATTCTGTATCTTTTCTAATGTTTTCTGTTTTGTTTTACCATTTTGTATTCTATTTAAAAAATAAAAGGGTCGGCCAAATTGCTCAGCAGATTAAAGTGCCTGCAAGTAGGCACAGGAGCCAGGGGTTCAATCCCAGGCCTGCAGTTCCAGCTGTGCCCCCGGGGTGTGCTCAGATGGCAACTGAGATTGGGTGTGGTAGCACCCACTACTAATCCAGCTCTTGGGAGGTTGTAAATAGGTGGATCATTATGAGTCTAATCTAGTAGTAAGACCCTGAACACCCTATAGACTCTTCCCTAAAAATATAGGGGAAAAAAAAAGAAAACCCTAATAATAATAAATAAATAAAATAAAATAAAAACAGGGGGTGTGGGGAAATAGCTCAGTGGCCCAAGTGCCTGTTCGCAAGCACAAGGCTCTGGGTTTGATCCCTGATATCACATGCTATGCTGGCCCCAGAACTAGCCACCAAAACCAGGCATGCGGGCGCAGACCTATAATCCCAGTGCTGGGGAGGCTGACATAGGAAGATTACCACTAGTTCAGGATGCATAGTGATATATATATCCATGGAGATAGTTCAGTGGCATAAGTGCCTGCTGGGCAAGCACAGGGTTCTGAGTTCGATCTCTAGTACCAAAAAAAGAAAAAAGAATAATAATAATTAATAATTTAAAAATTACAAAATAAAGCCAGTGTTGAAATACTGAGATATGATTATGAAGTTACCTATTTTCCTTTTAATTTTATGGCTCTTGTCTTAGTTTCCTTTACTTGTAGAATTTCCTTTAGTATTTATTAAGTAGTATTTCTGCTATTGAAAAAGTCCCATACCTATTTGTGTCTGAAAAAAAATCTTTTTCCATCATCTTTGAGAGAGAGCTTTTTTGTCTATAGAAATCTGGTTGGTGCTGGATGTGGTGGCACATGCCTGTAATCCTAGCACTAGGGAGGCGGAGGCAGGAGGATCCTTGTGAGTTTGAGAGCAGCCTGGGCTACAAAGTGACTTCAAGGCCAGCCTGAACTCCATAGTAAGATCCTGTTTCAAAAAGAAAAAAATAATCTAGGTGGCGTTTTCTTTTTTTCTTCCACCATTTAAAGATGTCATTTAGAGGACTCTAAATGTACTACTTCAATTGCTAAGTCTTTAGGAACCCTTTGCTCCTTTTTAAAAATTTTTTTAATTTTTTATTGAAGAACAAATAGCAATGAGAGTTTCAAGACAAATTAACAGGACAGATTAAATAAATTAATACATTGCAAAATGTTTTCATAACGTTTTGGTGTCGTACAAGGTACATACATGATATTACACTTACAGAAATTATTATAGCATATGTCTCCACTCAGTGAATGAAGAGAGTGTAGCTATATACTTATCTTTGTTTGTCCATAGTACTAGAAGCCAGCATAATATCCTGTCCAACCACCACCAGTGCAAATCCTGCTTCTCACAGAATTATGCAGAAGCACGGTACATTTATCCTAACTGTACTGTTCATACACACATATCATGATTCTTCCTTTGCATACCCCCTTTTTTATGTCTAGACCTGTCAAAGATGAGCACTCCATTGTCATCAAACCAATCTAGGTGCCTGAACTTGGCAACACAATCCAACACAGTCCAGCATTCCACAATAATAGTGAGTTATCTGAAGAAGTTGTTGATTATAGCCATTTACAGCTCAACCCATTATCATGGCCCCACATTATACACCTCATTTTCCCTTTGCTCCTTTGCAGGTAATATAATTCTTTATTTCTCTCTTGCATTTACATTTTCTCTTGATTAACGGATTTCAGTATTTATGATATGCCTTAACGTAGCTTTATTGTTATTTTTGTTTGGGTTCTTCTGAGCTTCTTAGCATTTGCAGGTTTACAGTTTTCATTAAATGTAGAAAAAATCTCACCTACCAATATTCTCCAAATATTGTTTTGCTTCCCCACTTTGGCTTGATGTGCTGTAGGCCAGTATGGACAAAGCACAGTCCTGTCCTGCCTGTGTAACAATGTCTGGAAACAGAGGCTGGCTAGCTAGCTCTTGTCTAGTTTCCGGTTATTCAGGACAAGGATAAATCCATTGGCAGTCCCTTCTGGCAGAAATAAAAACCTCCCTCCTCTTACTTGGTTGTAACAAAAAAAGTTCACTTATTAAGTCTCTTCTCTTTGTGCCTCAGTTGATTAGTTTAGGTTGCTATGTGTTCACATTCACTAATCTTTTCTTTTCCAGCTCCAGCAATCTGAAAAGACTTCACTATTGCTATATGCCAAGCCTTGAATATGTAGGTCCAGAATCCCCAAGGCCAGATAAAGAAAACAATTTCCAGAGTCTACATAAATCCAGAACACTTTTGAGTTCTCACCAGCCTAAGTGGAGAGAGCCCTAGGGACACCCATCTTTTGCCAAGGGTCCAGAAATTGTCTCAAGGTAGTAGATGGAGAAAATCATAAGACTTCTTATGTGTAGTCTTCTTTTTTCTGTCAGGGAGCATAGTCCCAATCAATTTATGGTCTAGTACCTGAAATGACAGAAACATCTGGCTTTCTCTTTTGTTGTTCAAATTATCTTAGATTTTTATTGGCCAGCTTCCCTTCAAGTTGGCTTCTGTATATTCTAATATGTTCCTATAATTTTTTTAAGAATTTGTAATTATATTGTATACTTAGGTATTTCAAGTTCATTTATATTTTTCTTGTCCCAAACAGGGGGTCAGAATTTTCTCCAAAGAGATATGCAATCTTTTAGTGAGGAATGATTCTCTTGAGATCAGTGTGATAATTACACAGATTTCCAGAGTCTACATAAGTTCAGAAGACTTTTGAGTTCATTGCTTTGTGTACCTAAAAGCAATGAACATATCACAATGGAGATCTGTGCATTTTGGTTTGTAAGTTATGAAGCCTCATTAAGATCTAAAAGGGATACAGCTGGCTGGACTCTATAATTGAAAACTAAATAAACTACATGTCTTTTCCAGGACAAACTTTCACACTAAGGAGAAACTGGGCAACCAGGACAATAAATAAAATTAAAAAGGTCCAAGTAAAAGTGAAAGAGGGCAGTAAAAGAGACAGGTCTTAAACATGTATCTTTTAAATTTCTTTTTTAACTAGGAAAGAGGGAATTCTACAGAGCTATGAAACTAAAAAATGTTACCTGCAGATTCTACATGCAGGCAAAATACAAGAGCTGAAAATCAGATTACTATCAGACTTTTTTCTCTTTAAGAGCAGTGAATGCTTCATGTTAGAAAAGAATTAGACTAATAAGATAGTCATGAAAACAGCCAAAAATTTAGTATCTATTCAAATAAACATCAAAGTATAAAAACCACAGAAAAACTTACAAGATGACTCTGTGAACTATTCCAGAGAAATCTAGCAGAAAACAAGCTTTAGATAACCATAATACTTAAGAAATAATATGAGAATTTATGCTAAGATTTGTACTTATTCACAAAATAATAAATAATTACAAAAGGGATAATATAGTAATGTAATTAAAGGCTGTTCATTTGCTTTGCAAAATATAGGTTTGACTCAACTATTAAAAATCAGGGTAATAATGGGGAAAGCTTAGTCATTACCTTTACTTGTTAATAGTAAAAAGATACTCCTTAAGTCAGATGAGAGGAAAAAGAGATGACCCAATAATTTTAGTATTGTTCACAGTAAGGATAAAAACAAAATAATGGAGGAAGAACAAAGAATATTATACATCACTTGAAAGCTAACCATTAGGATAAATATATAAACTTTCCTTAAAAAGATAAACAAGGGCCGGGGAGATAGCTCAGTAGAATAAGTGCTTGCCTGGCAAGCGTAGGGTCCTGAGTTCAATCCCTGGTACTGGGGAAAAAAAAAAGATAAACAGTGACTCTAACAAGTAAAAGGTTATGTTAAAAAAAAAAAAAAAAAAAAACCCTTACATAAGGCAGATACAAAAATACAGCACAACTCAAGCTAAAAACAATGAACACAATAACAAAGTTCCAAGGCAGGCACTGTAGTGCATCCTGTAATTCCAACGCTTGGGAAGCTGAGGCAAGAGGTTTGTAGTTTCAAGGCCAGACTGGACTATACTCTTGCTTCAAAAAATAAAAGGAGGAAAGTTTAAGATTGGCTACTGTGTGAAGTCTAAAACTGTCTTTAAAACAAACATCCAGAAATATCAAGAATAAAAGGATGGACAATGATACCTCAGGAGTATGGGTCAGCTTGCCAGTCTCTATGGCAAACACTCAACTCCTGCAACTTAAACGAGGCTCAGCTCAGTCTAATTTGGCTCACTGCTTTGGAGATTTCAGTGCAGGGTCATGCTCTCCTGGGCAGAAACATCATGGCAGGAAGCTGTGATCCTTGTTACTAGGAGGCTAGTAAGAGTGACATCTTGGCAGGGCACAGCCTGTGACCTACCTCCACCTGGGCCCACCTTCAACAGCACAGTCCACTGTGCACAGCACTGGGCCAATCCATTGAAGGGTACACATCCCTACTACTCAAGCATCTCTCTAGGGGTGTCTTGATCCAGTCAAATTGGCATTTAAAATTAAGTGGCACATCAGGTAAACACAAACTTAAAAGATGGCTGGAGTTGTAATTCTGAAATCTGACAAGGTGGATTTATGGAAAGAAATCATAGAAAAGGTGTCATTTAAAAACAGAAGACTATCTTATAGATTTCTAAGGAGGCTGTGAGAGCCTTTAAAGGATAAAACAAACAAGAATGAGATGTGCACTTTAAAGATGGGCTAGCCAAGAATGGTGGCACACACCTGTAATCCCAGAACTTAGAAGGGTGAGGCAGAAGAATTGCTGTGAATTTGAGGCCAGCCTGCATTACATAGTGAGGCCCTGTCTCAAAAAAACAAACAAACAAACAAACAAAAAGATGGGCTAAACCAAGGTAACAAAGAGAGACAGGATGACTAATTAGAATGGAGAAGGGCAAAGCACGCTCGAGTCCCTACTAGTGCACGTGCTCTCATTTCAGTTATAATAGTAAGAAGATGAGGCTGCTATTCTTATTTTGTGGGGAGTCTGAGGCTTAGTAACACTGACTTGTCCAAGTAAAGCTGCTACGAGATGCTAGAGTCAAGATTTTATAGTTTTGTTTTGTTTTTTCCTCTGGAATTGGGGATTGAACTCAGGCCCTTCTGCTTGTCAGGGAAGCACTTAATCTACTAAGCCATCTCCCCAGACCCTGGAGTCAAGATTTTGAACTCAGTTTTATCTAGCTATTTGCTCTTATACTATGCTACTTGTTGTTCAAAACAAAAACAAAAGAAAAAGAAAAGGATGAAGGAAGGGAGAGAAGGAAGGAAGAGAGGAAGGGAGGGACAAAGGGAGGACAAACAAGAAAGGATGAAAGGAATGCAGAGGGGTAGATATTTTAAAAGCATAATTAGAAAAGCCTGTGATAGGAACTTGCATAAGACTGAGAAAAAAAAAAGAATAAAGAATAATGAAAGCTAGTATCCACAGGGAGTTTGAAGTATTTTGAAGAGGGAAGCAAAGAAGTCCTTACATGCTCTTATACATGTACTCATCAAAGTCAAAATGTAAGTATATATTTCTTGTTATATAAACTAATGTATCTTTATTTGATATAAATAAAAAATATACCAATGCAACAATAATCAGAACCTTTTTATAAACAGAAAAATATAAAAACCAATAGCTAGAAAAAATTCCAAATAGATTACAATAAAGAAGGCAATATATACCTTTTTTTCTTCCCTTTTTCTCATTAAAAGGGAAGATTTTAAAGCTAACAAAGTTCTAAAAAAAATAGTTTCAGTGTAATAGGCCTTAAGAGCTTAAAAGTTACTGCATAGACTTTAGAAATCAATTGGTAAGAACAAAACCTAGTTAACAAAATACAATAAGTCATAATATAAAATATTCTGATTTTTCTTTTAAAACCAAAGTCCTATGAAAATTATTCTCCTTTTCTTTTTATCCAATTTTTATTTCATTCTTATCCCAAAGTTAATCTTATAGCTTGCATGACTAGATTATTTCTAGGGTCTTAATTAGTTAATAAGAATATTTCTGTCTCATTAATTTTATTTTAACACATACTTACATGGAATGGTTCTTAGGTAGAGATTATCTCTGATCACTTGCTGCAGTTTGTGGTCAATTGATCCTTTTTGAAACTGAAGGCTCAGGTAATGTCGCAAATCTTTGTTAATGACTTTGCCTACAAAAAAGAAAGAAAACATAACTGTTAGATGTCCACTTAAGTATAAAAGCTAGTGCCCTTTAAACCATTTAAGTACTAAGAAGGAAAACCAAAAATACTAAAAAGTTATCACCAAATTATTATTATTATTATTTTATTATTTTATTTTATTTTTTTGGAGTACTGGGGTTGGGAATTTGGCAAGCTGGAAGCCCTAGATTTGGTCCTTGGCACCAAAAAGCAAAAATAAAAAAAAAAAACCTCCCCTATTTGCAGTCCTAGGATTGCCCCTAAGACTATTACACTGCACTACATCCTCTGCCTTTTTTTTTTTGGAAACAGCTTCTTGCTAAGTACTAAATTACCCTGGTTGGGTTCAAACTTGTGATCCTCCTGCTTCAGACTCCAAAAATGTTGAGATTATAGGCATGTGTCACTACACTTGGTTAGCACTAAATTATTATATATGCTATAATTAAAATACGTACTTGAAATTCAATGTCAATATAATTTTACATGGTGGGAGAAGAAGACATTGGTCATAGACTATTACAAATATCCAAGGTAATTTCATTTAGTCCCATGCCTTTAAATAACACCTATATAAAGCTTCTGAATTCAAATCTTGTCCCCATCCCTGACCTACCTCTACCAAGTGCCAAGCTCATCAAACCCAGTCACCTATACTGCATATATATTTGGAAATTTCAAACAACACCTTAACTTTTAGACAGCTAAACACAGAACTCCCACAATGCTTCCTCTTCCCCTACCTTTACCAGTCTTAGAAAATAATGGTGTTATTCAGTGGTGGAAGTTCTTCCAATCTAGAAGATATCTTTGATTTCTCCTCCTCACTTCTGTACCTCGATCTAATCCATTAGCACTCTACCACTTGGACCTCTGGAACACAGTCGTGCTGTCCACTTGGATCTCTATCACCTTCTTCCATTCCTGCTGGGATGGAACCGAGGGCTGTGCACATGCTGGGGAAACACTCTCTCTAGGCTGTAGCTACAGTCCTTCCTTGCATCCACGTTGGTCTTTCCTCCCACTCCTCTACCATAGTAGCTAGAGACATAAAATGTAAATCAGTTCACTGTGTTTGTTTTTATAACTCTCTGAACTTTTCTTTTTTTGAGATACTGGGATTGAGCCCAAGGCCTCTGCATTGAGCTACATACATTCCCACACCCGACTTTTTCATTTGAGACAGAATCCTAAGTCAGCAAGTTGCTAATTTACTAAGTTACTAAGTCATTAAGGCTGGGATGGAACTTGAGCTCATCCTGCCTCAGCCTCGCAGAGTGCTGGGATATTTTTGCTACACTTAAAATAAAATGCAAGAGACAGAGGAAGCCCTTCATGTTCTGGTCCTGGAAATCTCTTACCTAGATTCTAACTCTTCTCTCTCTCAAATTTCATAACACAGTGATAATCTTTTTGCTCTTTTCAAAAGAGGGCCTTCTGCCTGTCACTAGATTGAATGATTCACCTTGTCTGTAGGGTGCGAATAAATAAGAGAGTGAATAATTTTCTTTCTTTTGAGGGAAAAGGAGAGATAGAGAATATTAAGGTCTTAGGGGTCTTAAAGAAATAGTAAACAGAGGACTAAAAATCTCATACCAGTGAATCTATAATATGGGATGAGCTTTATGAGAACCAAAGCCATCCAAATACTGGGGGGTTTTTTTTTGTCTTTTTGAGACAGGGTCTCACTATGCAGTTCAGGCTGGCCTTAAGCTCACTTTGTAGCTCAGGCTGGTCTTGAATTCCCAAATACTGTTTTGTAAGATGTCAAATAATCAGAAAAGATCAATGCTAAGACAGATTATCTCTTTGAGTAAGAAATGATTAGGAAAGCCAGGATATAGCTCAGTGGCATACTGCCTGCCTGGCAAGTGTGAAGTGTGAGGTCCAGAATGATTTCTGGTACCAAAAAAAAGACCAGGTGATTAAAGTATTCTTACAACAAGGTTATATAAAGCAAAATGTTACTATCAATCAGTTCATTTTTAAAATTATTATTCCATAATATTACATTTCCAATCTTCTCTTTTGGTGTTTGCTCCATGTATGAATAAACATAACCTATGTGGGAATGTTAATATAAACAGGAAATCTGTGTTTCTAAAGTTCAGAGGTAACATTAAGACCGTAGACCACAAACACAAAACTAAACAACTCCTTTTGCCTTGCCAAAAAGACATACTGAAGAAGAGTTAAACTTTTTTGGTTAAAGGCTATCTACTTGAAAGATATTTGTAGAGATAAACATAGAAGAATCCTTGGGGCCAAGGAGATAGCTCAGAATAAGCGCTTGCCTGGCAAGCACAAAGTCCTGAATCCAATCCCCAATACTGCAAAAAAAAAAAAAAAAAAAAAAGAATCCTTGGTCTCAGAGGTTGCTTCTGTCAGGCACTTAGGGGTCCCACTAACCCAAGTCTAATATGTACAGAATCATATTACTTCATTCTTCATTTATATTACAGTACTTATTTACTGCTGGTCAAAGAAAAGCTTTACTCATAATCAATACTGTGTACTCCCATTGCTTACTGCACAAAAATTTACCCACTAATGAATTTGCAAAGTACTTTAAAACTTAAACAGTATCTCACATGTTTTGCAAACACTACACCAAAGTTTTGGTAGACTGCTGTTTGTGCTGAAGAGAGTTCAGAATGGACAGAAAACACATTATTGCTTTTTATCCATGTAAAATAATAATGTAAGTTCTAATAGCCCAAACTCTGCTATCCCACATATTTTCAGGAAAGTAATTTAGATAAATGGTAACAGTGGTATAATTGAAGACATTGAATCAATACTTCTAACACATGATTTCTTATTTTAATTTAAAACTTTAAGATATTCCTAAATTACAGAGATAACTATAAAATACTAAAAATTCAGATTGAATATACAAAAATAATAGGCATTAACGTAGACATATTTAAAGATAAAGCCACCATACAATCCTGGATCACAAATTATGTAGTATGATGGGCCTCATAAGGGAAAGTGGAGTTAAAACAACTCAATTCTTGTTTTAAGGGATTATGAGGCTTTAAGATTAGTTGAGTCAAAAAGTAAGACCTCAATTTAAAAATTACAGTTATCATTGGCCCAATAGTTCACGGGATTAAAGTGCCTGCTTAGGCAGATGCAGGGGCCGAGTCTGATCCCTGGCTTGCCATGCCAGCTACGCCCACTGGGCTTGCTGAGACTGGGCATAGTGCCTGTAATCCTACCACTTAGGAGGCTAAAAAACAGGAGAATCACTTCAAGTCCAATCTACATAGTGAGACCCGCTAGACCCTGTACTAAATACAAAAAAAAAAAAAAAAAGAATATGCATTTGGGGGCCAGGGAGATGACAAGCCTGAGTTCAATCCCTGGTTCTGCCAAAAAAATAAAAATTACAGTTATCATGCTGGAATTGCACTGGTTTTACCCACAACTTCTGTCAGGATTCTGAACAAAATGCTACAATGAATAGTTATAAAGAAAAGGATGAGGAAGAATTTTATAAAAATTAGATATTTTATTTAAAATAACTCCATGACTCCATGGTAGAGCTATCACCTTACATGATCACGGCTCTGGGTTTGATACCAAGTACTATAAAAAACAAAAATTACATAAATAAGCAGCTTGTTAAAAAAATATTCTTTTTGAGGTTGGAGACAAAATACGGTAAGCATCAATAAAACGTAAGTTATGATAATTCAAACTAAATGGGTTAGCATTGTCTAAGATTAACAAATAATAGTAAAATATGCTAGACAAGGCAGTTGTCTTGGATTTCTTGTCTCAGAATCCAAAAGATCTTTCCTAAGTGGGCAGAACACTATGGTTCCCTCTGTTGCTGGATTTAAGAAAAGCTTTCCCACCTATGTCACTAGCCTTTTTTTTTTTTTAAGGCAGGATCTTACTATATTGTCCAGGCCAGGCTCAAACTTGCAATCTTCCTACCTAAGCCTGGTATTGTAGATGGTATTATAGGCATGTATTACCATGTCTGGCTTATAGTTCTTTATTTAAAAAAAAAAAGTGTAAGTATCTCAAATAGGCAGCTAACTGCAGCATTACTGAAGGCCAGCAGAAATACTAACTCAAAAAGACACTATTGAGAATATATCTATTTACTAAACTTCTGCTTTTGGTTCACAGAAACACCATTTCAAGAGTGTGAAAAACTTTCACTTGAGGTTAATGTAGTTGCTATTAAATAAATAGATAGTTTGGCTGGAAAAGCCTATAATATACAAATATATCTAGGTACAAGTTTCAACATACAAATCCGTAATCAAAAGAACTTAGAATTACAAATCCATACTTTCTAAATATATGGAAATTAATATTTGCCAGCAGTTCTTTCTGAGGAATCAGTGTATATAACACCTGGTTATTACCTGGATAAATCCCTATGGCAGGCTGCCTTGGGGATGGCCAGACACACCTGTAAATCAGTCTAACTGCCCACATTTCTTGATCTATTTTACAACGAAACTGTTGTAAAATACTTGCTAAAGTTAGGATATGACATGTCTTTATTATTTTCTAATATAGTAATTACAAAACTGGAAACAAAAGTTTGGTATGTCTTGTTCCTCTGAATTCATAATGAATCATGGTGATTGTTACAGCTGCTACTTAAAATGTCCCCCAAAAGGCTGTGTGGCCAGCTGATGACCTTACAAGAAGCAACTGGATCATGAGGACTTCAATCCACACCATTAGTGGATTAATCCTTCACTGAGATTTTAGTCTGATGGCCTTATCGAGAGGTGATGGAAGCCAGCAGCAGAGCCTTGGTGAAGGGAATACCTGACACCGCCGGCCCTAGGCACGGTATCTGCCTCCAGCCCTCCTCCCTGGCTCTCCCCTTATCTGTGCTTCCCCATCACAAGGTAGACAACTTCGCTCATGATGCTCTTCTCATCTCAGCTTCATAGCAATGAAACCAGTTAACCATGGCCTGAAATCTCTGAAGCTGAGAGCCACAATAAGCTTTTCTTATTTAAACTGACCTTCCCAGGTATTTCATCAATTTTATAAAGCTAATATACTGATCATTCCTTCCTCTCCAAAAATTTACATCAAAAAAATTTATCTTCAAATTTTGCTACAGATTAGCTTATGTTAGGAAACTGAGCTTTAGCTTTCTCATTCTATCTCGTCCTTTTCTGGAAAGTGGAGCATTTGCCTCACTCCAGCCTTGTGGTACTTCCTACATTCTCCATCATTTTGTGAAAAGTGCTGACAGTAACTTCAAAACTGTATAAATCTCTTCAGCTCCTGGTAAGCAATTCACCTGCGTCTTGAAATTTTAAATTCATTTAAACTGATACTCTTACTATCTTATCTTTTTATGATGCAACTTCTCCTGATTCAGGTTGCTTATCTTTGTGTTGGAAGATAATTCTGGTTACTTCAAAATTATACTAATAAAATAGGAAAAGTATAGATCTGATTTTGATCTACAGACAATAACTGATAAGATTTATCTTCAGACAGTGAACCTCTTCTTGTTGCTCTTGCTCCACACAAAAAGTTAAATGCTCTTTGTGATCTCAGAAGCACTTTAGCTTCTTTTGAGCTTTGACCTTTAAAAAGAACATTCTCACATGTTTGTTTCTTGAAGTCTACCTAGCACTATGTAAACTATTACAGTTATGTGTTCTTTTTATCAGGCACATGGATCCTTTTAGAAAACTCAGCTCTTCACACAATTCTATACATACATAAGTATTTCTACCTACAATTTTTCTTTTAGAACTCTCTGATCTTGGAACCATACTTGCTGATGTTATACACCTTTTTGTGTGTGAGAGACCAGGTTTCACTATATAGAACAGGCTGGCCCTGAACAAGAAATTTAGAAAAGTAGTGTTTCTTACTGCTTCCTCTATTTCCTGAGCTCTACAGCAGTATGAGAAGCCTCCATAACACCTGGTTGTTACCTGGATAAATCCCTATGGCTCCATGAATGTGGTGAGAAAGACATATATGATCTGAATGCCTTGGTTCAGGGTGAGCCCTTTTAGAAGGGTTTCTAAAAGAAATAAAGCATGTCCCAGTTCTCCTTACTGAGATATCCAAAAGACAACCTGGTAACCTCCTCTAAAACTCTGTTCACTAAAGCTAACTCAACACAATTTATGTTACTAGGTATAGCAGTTGTTTCCCATTAGACCTAGATTCAGAACAGCAGGGTATCTTATTACTTTACCTCCTGAACTCTACATTACTAGTATGGGAAGGGTCCATGAATGTGGTGAGAAAGTTCCCAAAAGAAATACAACAATTCTACTTCTCTGTATTCTATTTATTTGTGTATATTAGTCACCTTTCCATTACTAGGACAAAATATCTGACACAACATAAAGGAATAAAGGCTTATTTTGGTGCATCCTTTCAAAGATTTCAGTCCACGGTCAGCTGGCTCCAAGGCAGAAACACCATGCAGAAGGGTATGACAGGGAAAGTACTCACTTCACAGCAGCCAGGAAGCAGACTGGGCAAAAGCTGAGATGAAGGTGAGGTGGGACACACCCTTCCAATGGCAGCCTATTAACACACCTTCCACCCAGTCCTCCCCCTAATCAGCCGTCCACCTATGAACTCATCAGTGAGTCACTCCAGGATGGGTCAGCACCCTCACCAACCAATTACCTCTCTAGGCATCTCACTCCAATCAACCTGACAATCAAGATTTGAAATGTAATTTCAAAATGTAAATTGTACTTACAAAGCTTTTTTACATATTCAAAACCCAAATGTTTCACAGTAAAATGTACAGCAAGGAAGTTATTAAAAATACCTCATGCACTGTTACACCCAAGCATTTGTGAGCTATCTGAAGGCCAAAGCCTAGATTGTTTTTACTGATTTAGTTCTAGTATCTACCATAAACAATGAGTGAATCAGCTTAATTTTGTATTCCCAATTGTTCATTTGAACCTTTCCAGTCTTGAATACATAAAATTTAAGAAGTCAGTAAGCATTTAACTGATAAAGTAGATATGCAGCTTTAATAGTTCATATATAATTACTATGTCTTAAACAATGAAACTGATTTTGACTATCAAGATGCTACAATAAATTCATCATTAAAGTGGCAAGGTCTTCTACATCTTTTTTTTCAAGTCATGATCATTTAATTCAGATCACAAAATTTAAGATGCACACCTAACATATAACCTTCTGACATTATTTAACTGCAAATAAAGTTTCTTTTTAGTGCATCAGTGCAACTAAGTTGGAATTATCTAAATAAACTTTTAATACCATTCTTAAAGTATTATAAATAAACTATATTGAGAATAAACTTAATCATTACTTCTTTTTCAGGACTAATCATAAATGGTGAGGTAGAATAGCATCAGTAGATTCTCTAGCCTTAGAGAATTAAGTTTGCACTGATTTAAAATACTGGTGGCTTTTCAGGAATGAGAGACCTGTGTTGCTGAGTACCCAGTCTTTAATGCAAAGACTTACATTTACTTTTTCAAATGGTTCAATCTCACTAACATGTACGCCATTAGCAGACCCCTAATAAAAGAACAACTTGTAAAATTGGGCCATTTTACTGTTTTTACAATTTAATACTTTTCTTGATGAATGTAGTCATGAGACTTGTTCAGCAGTATTCAAGTTATGGTTTTCCTGATTGGTTTGTAATCTTCAGTAAGAAGTTATTGTATAGAAAAATTATTATATGAAACACCTATCAACCTAGTAAGGCTGCATTGATGCATCCATCATTTTCAGGATTGTTGGTCACCTGGGCATATTTACCCCAAATAATCTTGCCTCCTTGTGTCACAAGGCCCAACTTGCTCATGTTCACCTCAATCACTGTTCCTTTGGTAATAACACCCAAAGTTGTACACAATGGTGATGAAGGATTCTTTTTCACACCAAGTATTGGCAGGCAAAAGATGGCTTTCAGTTCAGGATGTGTTACATGGGCCTTCTTGAAATGTAAGCCCATTGACCTAATGAATATTTCACATTTAGGTGGTTTTCTTGTGAAGCCATCTCCAACAAAGCAGATTTTAGTAACCATCTTCTTCCATGCCTTCTTTTTTCTTTTTCCAGTTCAAGTAACTTGTAATACTTCCATTTCTCCTTGGGCATGAACTTTGGGCAGAGGAACTTCCCATTTTCCTGCCTTTTCGTTTTTGTTTAATCATGTTGTAAAGTACTTTTGCACAGACTGTCCTTCTCTGTGCAGGTTCTGCTCCTTGCAGTCTTTTCATCATTCTTTTGTTTGGTATTTCTCTTTTCATGCATCTTGGTAGTCTTCTTGTATTTTGTATTTTCTCTGCAGAGTGCTGTTTGTGGTAGAGCTTAGCCTTCAGGCCAATCTTTTTTTTTCTTTTTTTTTTTTTTTGGCCTTCTTTGAATGTTCATGAGTCTCTGGACTTTCCTTCTTTCTGTTTTTCTCATGGTAATCCAAGTAGTACCCATAGTGTTTACAGTGTAATTCAATATATTCATTCTGTGGAATGAGGACAGCTGCAGAGCCACTATGGGAGGTGTCAGGTGTGCAAAGAAAAGTCCTAATTTTGAGGTCCCCCAGACATAGGAGCTGCCTCCATGCAGCCGGAAACAGGAAATTCTTATACATCTTTAAAAGTACTCTTTTAAAACTTATAGTTTATATCTCAATACTTCAAACTCTGCCCTTTACTTATTAACATTCTAAAAGGTACTCACAAAATATCTGGCCTGAAATATAAAATAAAGCTAAGTTAACCATTTGAAATTTTTGTCCTCTGGTTCTGCTCAGGATAACAAGTCTACAGCAGGAGAAAAAGCCAACATAAAGAAAACAGAAAAAAGAGAATACTTACGAGTAGGACCATTCCTTTAAAATTATTATTATTTATTTATTTTGTATTTTAGGAAAGGGTCTACAGGGTGTTCAGGGTCTCACTTCAAGATCGGACTCATAGTGATTTTCCTGTTTATGGCCTCCCAAGTGCTGGGATTACAGCTGCATGTCATCATGCCCAGTCTTAAAATTATTATTAACATATACTCATGCTACATGTTTTAACTCATCATGACAACCTTTGAAGGACGAATTGTTATCTCCATTTTATAGATAAGAAACTAAAGAATATCAAGCCTATTAAGCAACTTGGCCAAGGTTACACTGCTAATAAGTGGCAGACCTGACATGGAAACCTATCAATCTGGTTTCAGAACCTGAACTGTAAACAGGGTAAACACCACTAGAATAGATATATTTGTGTGTTTTGATGAATTTCTTCTTGTGCCTAATTTAGAGTACAATGTCACTCTTTTACAAGAAACTGCTTTTCAGTGAAACAAATCCAGTCATTTCCTAGTCCTGAATAGTAGACCCTTGAGAATAAAACAGTAAATGAGAATAAACCTGAACAGAACTTAAACACTCAGAAGGCCAGACATGGTGGGGCATACCTATAATCCTAATTATTTGGGAAGATGAACTAGGAGAATCACAAGTTCAAGGCCAGCCTGGCAACTTAGCAAGATCCTGTTTCAGAATGAAAGATGAAGAGAGCTGGGATGTTAGCTCAGTGGTAGAGCACTGCTGCGTTTAATCTCCAGCAGCCTCCCCTCAACACACACACTGCCCCAGCAGGACGAGGATTATGATGAAGAAATTTCAAACATATTATGGAAAAGAAGTAGACCACTATGGAAATCTGTAACCTTGATCCTAAGTCTGAAGCTGCAACTTGAAAGAGAAACAGGTGCTAGCTAGACATAAAGGGGATAGGGAAACTGGTAAAGGGGAGCAAGAAATGCACAGGAACTTATTTGACATGAGAAAGAAGGGTGGAGAGAGGAAATGAAAATTATCTAGTATAGCTGGCTTTTACAGAAACAAATAGTTCCAGGTACTAGCACTGAGTAGAACCTTGCAACAATACAGTAATTCAAAAATAGCAAGGTACTCAGGTCTGATAGCAAAGCCTTTTATAAGTGCTCTAAGCTAGGAACTATGGACACATTCTTTCTAGGTACCTCTATACTCAAAATTTGTGTTCAATGCCAATCACAATTTCTATTCTACCTATAAAATTGTGACTAAGTTTATACCTTTAAAAGGCCTGTATCTCTATACAATAAGTATTGCACACTCATTACAGGTGAGCAAGACACTTAATGAACTTTAAAATAATTTATATAATTAAATTCTTATCTGGTCCCAAGTGTGAAAAGCATTAAATATTCTAGAATCTCAGGAGCCACTTCAGTTTTTAAAACTAGTTGGTTTTTACTACTCTCTCAACTTGGTCTGAAGAAACTCTCGAAGCAGCCAGGCAATGCTGCGATGTTCTGCGCTGCTCTGCAGCGGCCTCTCCCTGGTTAGAAGCCTCCTGTCGCAGCAGGAGGAGCCTTGGCTGTGTCTGCATCACTAATCACAGCAGCAGTGCGCTAAGGCAGAGTGCCTACTCCTCACAGGCTGCTGGAAGCAGCCACCTGAACCACTTAGTTAGATTTCATCCACTGCTCTTGCTCCCACACTGGCCAATTTTAAGGCCAAGTGTAATACTGCACATGCTGTATATCCCTAAAAAAGCTTCCCCTCCCCTTCTTTTCTCCAGCTTCTCTGTTACCCTATCTAGTATGCTTATTATTCTTCAGTGCACTTACAATCAGAAGAACTGGGAGTCTTGCAAGAGAAATAACTTTTTGATTTAATTAGTCTACACATCCAAAAAAAATACCTGAAAAGTAACCACTCCCACATTAATGCAGCTCAGAAATTTCTTCATAATTTTCTGAAATTATCTGTAAACAAGTCCCATTATTATGCTATATTTTAAGTTCTTTATTTGCTTAAAGGAAATTTCTATATCTGATATAGTTATCAATAACAATAATTTATCTGGAAAACTCTCAGACAAGTAATCAGGGATGAGACATTGAGACAAGAGCTGGTGCCCCAGAGAAACACATCGTTGTGTCTACACATACGCATTCTCATTCTGGAAGCAACAAAGCAGGCCTGCTAACTCCTTGCCCCAGTGTGCCTTCTACATGCACAGTTTCTCACACAGGTTTCCCTTTTGTGTCCACTCTCCCTGGTGCCTCACAGTGCCATGGACATATAAATACTTGTGAGCACAACAGACCTACATGCCATCCTCTCACCCACCTGCTCTTTGAGGCCAAAACCCAGGGCTCTGGGCTCTACCTGAGGAGAGTCCTGTGCTCACTACCCCTCCACACTAGTTCTAGCCATAAACAGTGCAGCGCACTTCTGCCTTCCTCACTGTATCCTGTGTGTGTGTGTGTGTATGTGTGTGTGTGCACGCGTAGCTGGAAGCCATACTTTGTTCATCTCTGAATCCTCCAAAAATATCTAGCATAGTGCTAAATACTCATTCTAAACATGCAAAATGGTATTTTAAATAATGTGATTGATACACTGTCAATGTTTTTCACTGAATTCATCTTAGACACTATTACAATCACTTGAGACTCAGAAACCCTTTTAAGCAGCACTAAAAGCAACATTCTGATATACATGTTATATATATTAGTCAAATGTTCATGATATAAATGAAAAAAACAGGTTAAAAGCAGCATATTCAGTATGAACTCCAAGGAAAGTACATCTAAGGATGCACAAATTTTTTAAACGTAAGGGCATACACAAAACAAACACATACTTGTGGGGGAGGTTGACACAGGGCTTTGCTATGTAGCCCAGGCTGGCCTCAAACTCAGGGCAATTCTTCTGCTTGAGCCTCCTGAGTGTGAGGATTAAAGGCATGTGCTACCATACCCAGCTCAAACTCATACTTAAATATGACAATACTAAAAGTATTTTTCAAAGGTTTAGGTGCTACATGATTTTTAAAAAACTTAAAAACTTGGGGCCGGTGAGATAGCTCAGTGGTTTAAAGCACATTCTTAAGCAAGTTTAGGCAGGTGCAGAGGACCATGGCTCAATCCCTAGCACCACATGCCGGCACCAGCCCCATCCTCAGAGCAGGCTGAGCCGGCCAAAAACAAACAAACTAACTTCAAAAACGTTTTACTTTATTATTTTCATAATTTCAAAAGTAAAAAAAATATTATGAGAAATTTATTTTACAAATTAAAAATCATATTTTCAAAAACTGCTCTTCAAACATCACAGAAGAAAAAATCCTCACCTAACAACATCATGACAAAAAAATCTGCAAAAATTCTACATTATTCTGACACTATTTTTTTTTTTTTTTTTTTGAGACACGGTCTCACTGTGCAGTTCAGGCTGGCCTTAAGCTCACTTTGTAGCCTATCAGGCTGGTCTCGAACTCACAACAATCCTCCTGCCTCAGCCTCCCTAGTGCTGGGATTACAAGCATGCGCCACCACGCCCGGCTTTATTCTGACACTATTAGTATAAGCTTTCCTTTAGTAATTCATTAAGAAGCTACTTTTGGAACAGAAACTCTTAATTGATAAACTATAGAACTAAAATCTTCATATGAAAATTATTTTAGTTAAGTACAACAAAATAATACAAATTTCCTTTTAAAAGTCATATTTTAGTAAGGTTAAAAGTATAATGGAAACTTGTTAGCAGAACAAAGTACAAACAAGGAATAAATCATTAAAATTGGTTCTTCTTCTAAACTTTTTGAAGGATTATGTAGATTTAGTTTTTTAAAAAACCCTAGTATTTGAAAAGTGATGCCCCAAGGCTATTTACAACTTTTTCTTTGTGACACCCTCTTTAGGAATCATTAGCAAACCTGTCATAATGTCAGATAACCAATGCCTGTTTGGCTCATAGTGATAATGCTTCATCTTTTTGACAGGAGGGTACAAAGCCATCTATTGTGCCCCGTCATTTTCCTTGAAAATAGAATAACTGGGTTCAGTAGTCTTTGCAAATTAAAGTTACATGCTTCAACAGAATGTTTAAGACCTAAGTTAGAAGATCTCTTACCAATATTTCAGCTGATATTTCACAACATTGGCCAATAAAGAGATAGCTGAAAGGAAATACAGATATTTTCTTTGTATTTATCTGTAAATATCTGCATTTCCTTTCAGCTATCTCTTTATTCCTTTTACATACCTCTCTACTGGCTATTGTAGTGAAATATCAGCTTACCCAGAAAAAAATAACCATTAAGAAAGTCATATTGGGTTTGGGGGCCAGGGAGAATAAGCGCTTTCCTGGTAAGCACAAGGGCCTGAGTTCAATCCCTGGCTCCAATAACAAAAAAAGTCATACTGGGGCTGGGGAGATGGCTCAGTAGAATAAGCACTTTCCTGGCAAATGCAAAGGCCGAGTTCAATCCTCGGTTCCGCCAAGCAAGAAAGTCATATCGTATTTTAAGAGGATTCATTATGTAAACAATCTCAATCACTGGACTCAGACAGTAGTATGATGTAATTATCCACTATTATGGGAATAATTTAATGATCTCTCTATCTCTGGTAGTTTTTTTAAAAAGAAATTTATGCTAATCCTTAGAAATTTTCTAAAGTAGAGAGTTAAGTGATCTAAAAATTATATTTCATATCAAAATAATTTGACTCCAGGGAAAATCAACATTTATTCAACAAATCAAATAACTTAAGTATTTCCACATTTCAACTTCTAATCTCTGTTTAATGAAAACATTTAAAAGGAATTTTTATTATGCTTATAAAATATGGTTATGTAAAACATCAGTTCAAGAACCAGAGGAGTCTTAAAAAGGCAACATGACCACATAAGAAGTCACTTTTACAAAAAACTCTCCATCACAGAACAAAATGAGGAGATACAAACAAAACACAAGAAGAGAAGAAAGTTAATCTCTTCCCATACTCTACCCAAGTATCAGTTCAAAATAACAGGAACCAATTTGGTCTACCCTGAGAGAATGCTAGAGACAATATTCACTTCTCTGATCCATAAGCTCAGCACAATTTGCAGGCTCTGGATGCAAAAAACAAACAAACAAACAAACAGGAGGCCCCACCAACCTCCCTTACTTATTGTATGAATTCTGAGAGGGCAGAGAAAGACTGAAGGAAGACTTCATTAGGGGAATTTTCTGTTCAAGCTTCTTAACTGGAAAGTGTGTGAAGTTAGCAGACAAAACTACTTCAAAGCTGCAGACCAGCGTAACTGAGAATAGAATGATAAATGGTGATCTACAAAGTAAAAGGTATATGTATGAAACTGGGTGACCATTAACTCACCATTAGCTCAACCTACAGCAAAGACAAACAAATGAAACTCCTATCTTCATTTCCCAAATATCTAACCTACTGGAGATGGAGACAGAAATATTCACAGGGAAAGCAAGTACCCTGTATGTAGCTGCTCTTGGTTCTAGGTTCTTCTCTAGACTCTACCTCCTCAGACATCTGAATAAACAGAGGCTACATGCAATCTACAACAAGCTGGAGGGTCCATGTGCTAATAATGTAAGAGCCAGATGGAAATAGGACATACTGGAAAGGCAGTCAAGAAATAACACTGACAGGCTTTACGTAAATGAAAGATTAGGCTAACACATTAAAAATGTAACTGTATAGAGAACATACAGGGAGGTATGTTCTTGCACCAAGAGGTATGGGAGATACAATCAAAAGTGAGGCCTCGGTCCTGATGACAGATGGTTTAGATTCATAATGGTTTTAGGGAAAGAAAATTTGAGAGAATGAGATTTAACAACCAAAACTATCCTTAGAAAAGAAATCCATCTTAGAAAATACCAGGTTAAAGAATGATCCACAAATCATTTCATTATAAAAAAGCACAAATTACTACCTAGAATAGACACATTAGCCAATAATTGTTTCAACAAATAATCTGAAACAACTGTTAAAAGGAAAAAGAAGAAAAGAAGAGGGCAAGGAACAGCAGCAGCAAAGTGAGTTGTAGAAATTATTCCTTATAGCCTAATTTCACAATTGACTGTGTTATGTATCACTGCCCAGCAAACTTTCAATGAGCCCTTGGAAAAGGTGATTCGATATGTTTAGGTTATGGGATCACAAATATATACCAAAAGTTGTGGTAAACAATTCTGTACAGATTTAAACTTTAAATTATATTTCAAGCGAGCTGGAATGTAGGTGGAGATGATCTAGAAAAGTATGTCACTCAGGTATTGACAAAACACCAAAGGAATAAATAGAAAAATTTAATTTTTTTCATAAAACTGATCAAAACATTATTTCTAAATTATTTTAAGTATATGCTTAATTAAATTAGGAATCAGAAGTAGAACTCTGATTACATCCTTCAAAGTTTAAATTCATACTTGCTAAGGGCTGGCAAGGTAGCTCAGCAGACTAAGCACCTGCTTTGGCAAGCACAGGGACGGGTTTGATCCCCAGCACCACATGCTGCACTGGCCCCACCCCCAGATATGCTGAGCCAGTCCGAGTCCAGGCGAGGAGGCGCAGGCCTGTAATCCCAGTGCTGGGGAGGCTGAAGACAAGAGGACCATGAGGAGTCCAAGCTGTGAGGTGAGACCCTATACTAAATAAATAAATACATTCACTCATTCAGTCATGTTTTCTAAACAAAAAGACAGCTTTCAAAAACATGCCTTTTGAAAATTGTGATATAGCTCAAGAACAGAAGAGAGCTGAAATTAGAATTGTGAACTAGGAGTCTTTAGCTCATGAACAGTAACTGACAAAATCTATGTGTGGAAAGAAGTATTTTCATACACTACTCATGGGGGTGTAAGTTAGTACAGCTTTCTGACAGGTATTTTTGGCAATATCTACATCCATAACATGTGCATGCTCACTGAAAAACAGCTGTACAGAGGTAATAGTCACATAGATGCAAATATATATGTTTATCAAAGCATTATTTATAAGGAAATTAAACATCCAAATATGGGGAATGATGGTTAAGAACAAAACGAAACATGTACATTTCATTATCGATACACAATAGTATCTAAACATACTGTTGAACAAAACCAAACAAACAAAAAAACCCACTGCAGAATGTTAGTACACAATGCCATTATGAAATGGCTATCACATTTTTCATGTATACATATAAAAATATATTCTGATATGCTTATTCCTGAGGTACAACACTGAAGAATTTCTACTTTCATTTTCAATACTTAAGTTAAAAAAAACCCAAACAAGTAATTTTCTAGATTTTCTAATAAAACCTCCCTCCTTTTTCTTAAATGTGTAAGCCTTAGAACACAAAGTTGGAGGTGAGCTATTAAACCAGAAGAGAAAGACCACCTTGGCTGAGCACAGCTGGCTTTCACATTTTAGCTCCCTCTACTGGCACCATTCCAGGCTTCAGACTAAAGAAATTAGGCTACAGAAGCCATTCCTGCTTGACCTAGGTCTGTATCAGACTACTGAAATGAACAGTGAGTGGACCTTTCAGAAATCGTTCCTGATTCCAGGTGGAAGGATAAAATATGCTATGTAATAATTTAGGGTATATTACTGTAAGGCTGCATCTTAAGACTTAATAAATTATGTACAAGAACACATCAACAGGAGAAAAATAACAGCCTGACTACAATAAAAATATATCCCAAAAAGGGGGTGGGGGACAAGAAGCCCATATAATAGAAGGTTAACCTTTTCCTTAAAATAAAACATGAAGGTAATAAAATACGAGGCATTTTTGCTGGGTACTGAGGACAGAAAAAGTCACAAAGTAGCACCTGCCCTTGTTGTCATAGCACCTGCCTGGCTTACAGTATCACATACAAGTATAAATGAAGAACTAGACAACTCAGTTAAGAAGTATGATACATGGTTCATAGGGCACGTAACCAAGAGAAAACTGCCTATGGCTGGAAGCATGTATGAGAAGGCTGCAATTCTCAGCACTATGGGCCTTCTGCAAGGGAAGGGCTGGCAGGGTGGCATGGGGGCAGACTCATAAAGCATGCTTGGCAACAATATGGACTATGGAGAGGAGGAAAATAGTGGTAGAGAACTAAACCTGGAACAGGATCAATTTAGTCACACCCAATTAATATGATGGTAGGAATATATGAAGAATCAGTATAGCAGAAAATTGGATTGGTAAAGCAAGAAACAGATTCAAGAACCACCAAACATAAGAAATTGGCCACCGTCTGAATGGTGAATGAATGCTCATAGATTTGCAGGTGAAGTGCTATGACTTAAACTTTAAATTATAGGTATTTCTGAAGGAAAAAAAAAGAGTGAAAAAATAATCAAGGAATATACACAAAGAAATTTGTGAGGTCAAGAAGCTTGGAAAATGAAATGTTCCCTAGTCCAGAGAAAGAGAAAATCAACAGTATCATAACTTCTTCTGTTTTGTTTTGTTTTTAAACAAGGAGTGGGAAGATCTGTAAGTGTTCCCCAAAATATGTATTATTTAAACAAAGTCAAGAGAAATTAAGATGACAACTCCATGGTGAAAGGCACATGTGAGTTTTGCACTTAATTTGCTTGATAACATAAAATTTTTCAGAACTGTGTTTGAAGTAGTGAGTTCTAATGAATAAATGAATTTAATACAACTACCTATTCTTCAGAGAACAATGAAAGAATAATCTAGAGCTCTGTGCCTAAAGCCAAAGGAAATCCTTATAATTCTGAGCTGCTGCCAGTAAATGTTATACAGCTACTGTGAGTAAAAACCTACAGGGTTCACATAAGACACCAAAAAATATGTAAGAAGACCAGTACGTAGAGGAAGCAGATACAACCTTCACACCATTTATTATGATAGGAAGTTAAAAGCTACTGCACTTGACAATAACAACAACAACAACAAAAAGATCACAACTAGGTTGGAAAAGGCCTATATAGTAGCCACATGCTTGCAACCCCTACATTCTGGAAGCTGAGGCAGGAAGACTGCAAGTTCCAGGCCAGTATGGACAATTTAAGAACTTAATGGGATAATATTAATTAAAAGATGGGATGTGTAGATGTAACAGATGTAGTTCAATATAAACACCCTGTGTTCAACTGCCAGTACCACCCCTCCAAGTCTATTATCATTAGACCTATTATCATTACAAATAAAAAGGAGTATCAATTCTTTTGAGCTCCTTAAAAATGCTGGCATAAGTTACATTATTACACTGTATTAACTTATGAGCCATAAGAAATTCGTTCAGACATTATGAGGCATATTTACAATTCCTATACTTGGTAGTAAGTTCTTAAATTCACTACTCAATAAAATAGTCCCAATTTGGCAATAGTTTGATTTAGGATTTTTCAACTTTTCAATAACAAGAAAACAATGCCATTCATTAGAAAACTTATTTTAAATTGTGATCTTTTCCCAGGCTAGTGATATGCAGTGTGATTCCCTCCTGTGATGCTGGGCAGGGAAAGCAAGCTGGAGGTCTTAGACAATCA
This sequence comes from Ctenomys sociabilis, assembly GCA_004027165.1. Lineage (NCBI taxonomy): Eukaryota > Metazoa > Chordata > Mammalia > Rodentia > Ctenomyidae > Ctenomys > Ctenomys sociabilis. The sequence goes on from PVKA01001028.1 coordinate 102,002, forward strand.
CTACACACAAGGGTAAGTAATAGACGCGCCAGTCTTCTGTGCAGCTATACTACGCAGTTCAGGTGCTTAGGTGTAAGTGTATTATTGACCCACACTATTTCCAACTTACATTGGGTTTACATAATTCAAAAAGCATCTGTAATGTAATTAATTTGCACTTCAACTTCAGCTAACATCAAATAATATTAAAACTGACTTCAAAGTTAAAATCAAGTCTGCTTGTTTTACTCTTAAAGAATAGCATTGTATTTAAAAGAGGCACAAGCAGATTAAAAACCATTATTGAAGAGGAATTTATTTTATGATCAGGATTTTTTTAAAGAATTAGATGTCACTATTTAGAATAGATCCTATGAAATTAAGAAATTGGAAAATAATTATATCATTGCTAATAAGATTATGGGTATGTCTGGTCTTTAAATTTGTGTCTTAAATGTTACTATTTTCATAATTTAAAAATAAAAAAACATAAACATGTAGGCATACTTTATAATTATAAATTTAAATATACATAATTATATATATATAAACTAAAAGAGCACATACAGACATAGAAATAAAATTTAATGCTCGTTTTTGTTTTTAGGAAACTGTTTATATGTACCATAAATACTGAAGTGGGGCATTGTAGTGCATTCTTATAATTCCAGCTACTCAGAAGGCTGAGGCAGGATGACCCAAGATCAAGTCCAACCCGAGCAACTTAGTAATTTAGGAAGACCCTGTCTCAAAATAGAAACAGGGTAGGGATGTAAGTCAGTGTGAAGGCCCTGGGGCCAATCCTCAGCACTAGAAAGACAAAGACAAGATGATAAAGAACAATTGGGATACAAAAATCACTTTTGTACTATAAAAATGAAATGTGCTATTTTTCTTACAAAGAGTGAATATCCTTCAAGCAGTAAGGTTATATTTGTATAATAATTACTTTAATTAATTACTTAGTGAGGGTATATTTGTGTAATAACAACTTTAAATAGTCAATTCAGTGGAGAAACCTATGTAAATGATTCTATTGATTAAATCAATGATTTCTAACTGGGTAATAATTATACATCTGTTATTACATAACAGTATGTTGTAAAATTCAAAATAACCACTGATGATGTTTCTTTTTAATTCAGCAACAATTTTTAAAAAATGAGAATAGCATATCTTTGAAGAGATTTCATCAAAAATTCAATGTAAAAAAACAGGACTGCCAAGTCCAATTTGAAAAGCTTTGCTTCACCAATCAGAGGTATCTCAGCTTAAATATGTTAGGTTATTTTTGTTCCTCAGTGTAGGTATAACATGTAATTTTATAGGAGCAAACCGAATTTTTTAAATATTACATTGTGTATTAAGGGTCCCCATAAATATGGTCAATTTAGAAAAAATGGTGCTTGGCTTCTTTTTTCCCCCAATATAATTTCTATTTACATATATGTATGTCATCTTTTATAGATTAAAGAGTGAAGGAAAATGTCCCCAGAAAAAAATTGGCAAGATAAATGACTAGGCAGTTCATAAAAAAAATGTAATGACCTTTGTATTCGTTAAGAAGATATTTGTAATCACTCATAAGATAAACATTAACCAAAACAACCAGGCACCATTGCTCACACACCAGACTGAGGAAAAGTCAGCAATCCTCCAGGGGAGTCCCAGGGAAACTCAGGAATTTTCACGCTTCCTGGGGGGTCCTGTGGAAGGACCACCACACCTGGCCACCTCAAGGGGTGCATTATTCATTAAGAGATGGTCAGCTTTTCATCACTGCATGCCAGCAAATCTAAGCAATGTCAAAGACTAAATTCTCCCTGAAAAAAAAGCTATTTTGTGTTCTAAATTCTAAGTAACTGTTATAGTGACTGGAATTTCAACATTATGTTTAAGTTTCATATTGGCATTTTTTATTACTTATTTCTTAACTCTGAATCATACACAGAGTTAATATGGAGAACTCCCAGTTTTGGCTTCAGTTAAATGTTCATTTCAGAAGTTAATTTTGTAATGTTTTGAAATCATTCATGCTTCCTTTAAGCACAGTTTAACGCAGTAATACATATAATCCTGCAATTAAACAATACATTCCAAATAAAATATACAGATGTATATTATTTCTCTTTTCTAGGTTATTTTCCCCCTCTTTGTACAAATTTTAATTTTTTTTTTTTTTTTTTTTTTTTGTCTTTTTGAGACAGGGTCTCACTATGCAGTTCAGGCTGGCCTTAAGCTCACTTTGTAGCTCAGGCTGGTCTCGAACTCACAACAATCCTCCTGCCTCAGCCTCCCGAGTACTTGGGATTACAGGCATGCGCCACCACGCCCAGCTCCTCTTTGTACAAATTTTAGATGAGTTAATCAGTCACAAAAATACCTGCAGATAGCCAAAATCAGCTGTCAACAATAAACAGTAAAACACAAAAAATTTAAACTGTTATTTAAAGAACAGTAATAAGGTAATAAACTATACAACAATAAAATGTAAGGAAATAAGCATTTATGTAGAAAAAACTAAAATCTGTAGACTGCCAGGGACAGACAACCAAAGATGCTGCATTTGTATTCCTAGAAGAAACCAAAAAGGGAAAAGTTTATCTGAGTAACTAGCTAGTTATGAACTAGTGGATCAGATGACACCAATGTTTACCATGAGTCACTCTTTTTTCTGGATTTTGCAGAAAAAGATTAGGAAGTTTTTTAAAAACAAAATGTAAGTTTAATATGGTGAAGATATTTTAGTAATAGTTACATTTTTATTTTAGGACAGGGTGTACAGTATGTACAAGGTCTCACTACTAGATCAGATTCCCAAGAGCTGAGATTACAGGCGCCCTACTACGCCCAGTCTCAATCACCATCTCAGCAAGCCCTGGGGTCAGGGCTGGCACAGCAGGCCTGGGGCTCAAACTCCTGGCCCCTGCATCTGCCTAAGCAGGCACTTTAATCCTCTGAGCTACATTTTTATTTTTGCTATCCTGATCATACATTTGACACTGTATCAAAGAAAACAATGTTTACTTCAATTTCTTCTGGTTGTTAATCTTATAATTACTATTAAAAACAATTTTGTCATACAGAAGATGAATATATTAAATTAACTGCCTACTCCAGGCATCAAATATAGTAGGAATGCTACTGAGAAGTACAAAATGATACACTCAGTGTGGAAGGCACGCTAAGGAGAATCACAGGTACCGTGACTGCTAGAGAGGAAACAGGTGTGTCACCCTCTGACTCCCAAATTCATAAACTGAAACCTAATCCGGTATAATAGGATTAGGAGGTGTGGCCTTTAGGAGGTGATTAGATCATAAAAATAAGTCCTGGTGAATGGACTTAGTACCCATATGGAAGGGACCATAGGGGAGGACAGCTCCCTCCCCCTTTCTATCAGGTGAGAAAAGGCTGTCTTCTGTGAACAAGAAGCCAATCCTCACAAGGCATTCCACCTACAGCACTGTGAGCGTTGATTTCCTAGCCTCCAGAAATGTGAGAAATAAGTGTTATTTGAGCAGCCCAGTCTGTGGTATCTTTCTTATGTGCTCTTAATGAACTAAGACAATTACATGATAACATACAGAAAAACCAGGTAAGAAAGGAATTACTAAAAATGGTTACCACAGTGTTATAGAGAAAAAGAGTAAGGTAGAGAGTGGAGACAGGAGACACGTAAAACTTCTCTACAGCTTAAAACTGTATAGTTTGGGCTCTGAACCAACAGATGCCTTATACATTCAAGAAAATACAGTAAGTGAAAGATCTCAATAAACAAACTTCATCTGAAAACAAACACATACAAAGTTGGTTGAATACTAAGTTGGTAACACAAGCCCAAGAAAACAACAATATAAAAAGTGATCCCTTATGAATGAAGTACTGACTTACATTAGTATCAAGATATATTTGAAGGACAATATAAACTACAAAGAAACTTTAAATTCACATTATGGTTATTTAATACTGGGATTTGTAAGTTTGAACCCATTTCATTTGTACTGTAGATAGTTAATACAATTAGAGCCAGGATGCTCAGTGAAAGAAGAAATGTAAAATATAAAATTGTAGTGTTGAGTGCAAAGGTATCAAAGTGAACCCATGACTTTAAAAATACAACCACTTATATAAACATAATGAGAAATATATTTGTCCCAATTACATATGCTCCAAGGGTGCTGGGGGTAAACCACAGGCTCTAGGAAGGAGCCTTTTGAGCTCAGGAAGAAAAAGGAGCCCAGGCAGTACCCTGTACCTCTCAGAGCTTTCAATGGTACAAAGTGCCTGCTGCAGCATGCATGTCAGAGGGTTGCCACCACTGGTGTAAGCCGTTGTTTTTCCAGAACATAAATAATCAGACTAAGAAGGCTGCTGAAAGTGAGTCAACTTCAGAGGCTCACATTAGCCATTTTAAAGACTGGACATCAAAAACAATAATGATTATAAATGATTATGATAAGGTAGAATAAATAATCATCCTTAAATTTATATGACATCTTAGGGATGGGAGAAAAAAGGAGCTCCACCGGTCACCAGTGACAGTGGCTTCTCAAAACTTCTAAGTAAAAGAAAAGACTTTAGCATTGGTGGAAATAAGTGGTTCTTATTTCTTCTTCTAGCTGAAGAGAAAAATTCTCCTTTACTGATAGCTAACTGTGGAATGAATGAATGAATTAGCAACCCAAACAAAACAATTAATCCAGGCAGGAATCATCAATAGATGCTAGATCATGTGGTATGAAGATTACTCATTAATTTCAAATGGGAAAAGTATATTATCGCTCACAAAAGATCCAACTTAAGACAGTATTGTTAACAGTGGGACAATCTAACAATCTCATGATACAGTATAATATAAAGTATACAGTACTATTTGCCATGTATTTTTGCCAAAAATGTCTAATTTGAAGAGCACCAAGCCTTTAGACCTATGTCCTAGCTTATAGGAATTATAAATGATAGAGGAACATTTTTTATAATAAGAAGGTAAAAATATGAAATTCTTTAATAACACAATATTAAGTAATTCTAGAAATATTCACTTAAATAGGACACATAATGTACAAAAAGACTTAAGAACTCTTTCTATTCTCTGCCCTTCTGCCAATCAGCAATCAACTTTATTATTTTATTTCCCTTAGAGCAAAATGGGGATGAACTCAGCAATATCTTCCCCATGTTAGCAAAGTGACATCTCGCAGTTCTGGCAAGGAATTTTCTTTCATCTGATTGCCAAGTTTATTTCAGCCTAGCTAATGTAAAGTTGTAAATGTAACACAGTAATGAATGATATTTAAACATATCTTCTAAACCTTCCACTTGGCCCAAAGATTTATACTATGGCTTTGTCTTTTATTTCTACTTTTCATCAAATATAATAATTGTATATGTCTGAAGAACATGTTTTGATATATGTATATATTATATAACAGTTAAATCAGAGTAATTAGCATATTCATTTCCTTAAACATGTATCATTGCTTTGTGGTGAGAATTCAAAATTCATCCAGCTATTTTGTCACCATACTGTGCAGTTCAACACCAGAATGTACTCCTACTAACTACAACACTGTACTCATTCACCAAACTCTTCCCAGCCCCTCAGACTCCCCAATCCCTAGAAACCACTATTCTGCACTCAACACATATGAGACTAAATTTTAGAGTGGATCCTATGACATTTGTCTATGCATCTTGGCTTTTTATCTACTAACTCATTCTTAAAGATAATACAGCCTTTTATCCCTGTTTCTATATTTAGCATGCTCTTCATCTGAGTGATCTCATCTACTCCCACGTTTAATCATCTCTTATCTTTTAATAATTCCCCTCCAAATATGCCCGATTCTCCTACTTCCCTATTTCCAAACTCTTCTGCCTACTGAATGCTAACACTTAGAGAAGTTCCTCAAACTCAGAAATTCAAAGGTATGTGAATTCATTGTATCTTCCCTCCTCCTCATGAAAAAATCCAGCATAATTTGCCTCAGCTGCAAAAGCGGCATTCTCAACCTTGACTCTTTTCTCCCTACCCTGAAATACCAAATCAATATTAGCAAACAGCAACAACTGCTATTAGAGTAACTAACACATACGTAGCATGTATATACTTGGCATTGTTCTAAACTCTGTTCATGTATTAATTCAGTCAGTCCTCACTGTAATCTTATGAAGGAAGTCTTGGTTTTCTTCCCTCTTTTATAGGTGATGGTCAGCTTTCCATTACTACAACAGATAGCTGAGATAATCAGCTTGTAAAGAGGCAAGGTTCACTCTCTTAGCCCCATTGCTTTGGGCCTGTAATGGCAACTAATGGTGGACTATGTGGTGGTATAAAACTGCTCATCACTCACTTCACTGCCAAGAAGCTAAAAGAAAGAAATAGGGTATCAAAATCTCCTTTGAAGGAACATCTCCAATGCCCTGAAGACCTCCCAATAGATCTCTTAAAAGTTCCACCAACCTCCTTATAGTACCAAGTCTCTGAGTGACGCTTGAGAGAAGCTTAGTGATTTTCTAGAATCTAAAAAGCTAAGTGTTTAAGCCCTCATCCAGTAGTGGTGAACCTATGGTATGTATGCTGCAGCAGGTGGTGTGTTATCCTTGAAAGCTGCACAAGGTTCACCATCAATTTAGCCAACATATTGCTCTTTCTTTCCTGATATTATTTGGGGGCATGAGGCTGGGGATGAGGAGAGAAGATGGGATCTCACTATACTGCTCAGGCTGGCTTTGGATCTTGGTCTCAAAGGATCTTTGTACTTCAGCCTCCTGAGTAGCTGGAATAAAAGATATATACCACCATGTTCAGCTAAACTAGCTCATTAAAACCTTCCCCTCAATCATCAGTTACCATTATATAATCAACTAAATTTTTCTCAGTCATATTCAGTTCTTTCCATTCCAACAACCACAACTATAATCTAGGTCACCATCTTCTTTTAACTGATTAAGCCAAGAACCTTCTGAATGGTACCTCCCTGTTACCAACCTTATTTTCTAATGCAGCCAGGATGACCTGCCCACAAATCTTATCACATTGTACCTCTGCTGTTGTACATAACCTTCCAATGGCTCCAAGGAAACCTAGCATAGAATCCCAAATCCTTTAACATGGCTCATAAGACCTCTTCACCCATATCTGCAACCCTACAGTTTCTACACCCCGTGCCCACTATAATTCATATTCCTCCAATGGCAGGTTTTCTCTGTTCCTAGTGGTTTTATATGATGATTATTTTCTCTAGACCATTGTCCCCACCCCTAGTCCCCTGCCTGCCATTTGAACCTTTATATGGATATTATTTCTTTGAAGAAGCATTTCTGATCTCCTAATTCTACATAATCTGCCTCTCATTTGCTTCCTAAGACTCCATTATCACACGCATCCACATACCTTATCACATTATACTATAACTGCCTAAATTACAAAGCAATTGCCCTAGAGTCTTGAAATATGTCAACACCATGAAGCTACACACATAGATAGATAGATAGATAGATAGATAGATAGATAGATAGATAGATAGACAGACAGACAGACAGACAGACAGACAGACAGACAGACAGACAGACATCGACAGACATCGACAGACAGACAAGACAAATAGGAACACTAGTTTAAAAATGATAAGCCGGGACAACTATAGCAATAGATTCTCTTGTGTCTGCTTTTAGAGTGCTGGGATTACAGGCATGTGCCCCCACATCTGGCTATACAGGATATTTTGAAATAGCTGGGAAAATATGGACATAGCCTGCATATTAAACACTTATTGTTTCATTCTTAGGAAAATGGCCTTATTCTTAGGAGATAAGTACTAAAATATGATGTATATAGGTTACTAAGAGCTTAGTTTTAAAATGCGCATGCATGCATGTGAGGGAGGGAGGGAGAGAGGAAGGGGGAGAGAGTGGGAGAGAGGGGGAGACAGGGAGAGAGAGTGAGAGGGAGAGAGGAAGAAAGAGAAACACACAAGTGTTTCTCAGCTGAGTAGAATAACCTTCAACTGACTGTAACACACAAATGCCTACTGAACTTACACATCTACAGAATTTCCATGTCTTAATATATTCATATTTTGTAGCATGCAATGTTTCATTTCTATTTTTGAAAGCAGCATCAGTTCCAAAAGTGCTTATAGTGTTAAAAGTCTGAACTGATCATGTTTATAGATATTAGCCATTACAAGTAGACATGAACTTATTACCATCCTCCAAAGCCATTAAAGTTCTGCAGATGCACAGAAATGCATTAACAGCAGGACAGCTTATTGCTATTCTTACAAAAGCCAGCTTACAAGGTTGTCTGGAAACTTCAATTTGGGGAGAGTTTTCACCCTTCCCTCCAAAGAATATCTCACCTACACGATCAGCCTACAAAACCCTGCTCTCTAATGAGCTTCCAGATGATACACATTTTACCTGTGTTGTCAACAAATCCCTGCTGGAACAGCCAAGAGCATCCTACAGGACATCACTGGGAGAGGAAGCTGAGTGTCCTCAGACTTGGTAGCATGAGCCTCTTGCTCTGTTGTATTGGAGGTGTGAGTGGGAACTATCTGCTGAGTCCTGTGAGTCCTTCCAGCAACCTGCCATGCCTTGAAGAGGTCCCAGAGCACTCTGATGCACCATGCAAATTGAGACAATAGTCCCATTATTCTAGGACAGTGAAAAAAACTACAAAAAATTAAAATATTTCCATAAAGTCATCTTAAAAAAATTTAATAGGAGTCATTAAGATTTTGACTTTGGACTATGTGTTTCAATAATTACTTCCACCCAATAGTACTTCCTCATGGGACAAGAAAGCAGAAGGATAATTAATCATGAGCTAGATCTCAGTCTCAAAATTCTGAAAAATATAATTGTTTTTAAGAAATCCCGGCCAGGGATTTAGCACAGCAGCACAGCACCTGCCTGGCAAGTGAGGTCCTGAGTTGGCTCCCCATATCCCCCTCCCCGAAAAAAAAAAAATCTAATTTCCACATACAAATATGGCCCCAACCCACCTCAAACCTCAAGTTCATATAAAACTAGACCTCTAGAACAAGTTTCTAGAGCTCAAAGATTTAATTTTTTTCTTCAAAGATTGAATTTTAAAACTCAAAATTTTCCATGGCCTTCTGTTGCTGTTTGCACAAAGATTAGGGTGATGTCAGAAAGTACCAGGTGCTCATCTTTCCCCTTTGAAAATGATGCTTATTACTTTAAAAAATGATGCCTATTAAATCATATTATAGAAAGAAGCAACTGTTATTCATTCCTCAGATAAGAGAAAACTTGGAGACAGGGCCAGCCAGTAGCTCAGCAGATTAAAGCGCCTGCTTAGGCAAATGCAGGGGCCAGGGTTTGATCCAGAGCTCCACACACTGTGCTGGCCCTACCCCCGGGGCATGCTGAGCTGGTGATAGAGACTGGGTGTGGGGGTGAGTGCCTGTAATCTCAGCACTTGGGAGGCTGTAAATAGGCAGATTACTGAGTCTAATCCACATAGTGAGACCCTGAACACCCTGTACTGTAGACCCTTCCCTAAAATACAGGAAAAAAATAGTTTTAGGTGACTGAGGAGATAGTTTAGTCACATAAACATCTTTTCTGCCTGGCAAGCACAAGAACCTGGGTTCAATCCCTGGTACCGTATGCCATGTCAGACACTGAGACTGGGCATGGTGGCACACGCCTGTAATCCCAGTGCTGGGGAGGCTGAGAAAGGAGGATGATGGTGAGTTTTGAGCTGTGTTGTAGCAAGACCTTTGAATCAAAGAAATAAATAAATAAATTTTAAATGTTTTTTAAATAGTTTCAGATTTACAGGAGAGTGTATGAAGAAAGTACAAGAATTCCCACAAACTCCATCAATTCCTATTGCTAACATATTATATTACCCTGGCTCTTGAGCCACAAGCATTGAGCCAATATTGATACGTTATTAGCTGAAGTTTGTATTTTATTCTGATATCCTAAGTCAGTGATGGCAAACCTTAAAGTTTTCACTGATGCAAATAGCCCACTGTAGTATACTGCCATAGGTTCGCTATCACTGTCCCAAGTTTTAACTTAAAGTCTCTTCTCTTCCAGAGTCCTATCCAGGATATGATATCACATTAGGATGTCATGCTTTTTTAGGCTTCTCAGATTTAAGTTAACTGATTATTTCTTAGACCCTCTTTTGGATGACCTCAAAACTTTCTGAGGAACCTGAGCATGATGGCACAATACTGTAATCTTAGCACTCGGAATTACTCTGAGCAGAGGAGCAGAGACAGGAGGATCCCATCAAGTTCCAGACCAGCATAGGCTACAAAGTGAGCTCAAGGCCAGCCTGAACTATAGAGCAACACTGTTTCAAAAACAAAATATAATAAAACTTTGAGAAATGGAAGTCAGATACTATGTAAAATATTTTTCAACTGAGATTTATCTAATATTTCACTCAGGATGAAATGTATTTTTAATTAGGTGTTCTACACAGAAACTTTGACTATTTCAGCTTCATTTATTAATTTATACATTTAGCATTTACTTCATATTTTGAGTTTATTCTAATATATGGTATTTGTTGCACTATTTATTACAGCTTTTTTGGTCACTGAATATTACTTTGTTAGTTTGTATGACCCTTTAGCATATCCCTATAATCGTGGAACTTTTGTGTCCCCTCCCCACTTTTTGAGGATTTGCTCACTTTTTGCCACTATAAAATGCTCCTGGCTGATCTTACAAGTATTTTGACTTAGTCCCAGAATCTGCCATTTCTCCAATGAGAACTGGTTCCTTTTGATGGAGAATTGATTATTAGAAACCAAGATCTGAACACAAGATATGCCCACTGCTGGTGGGTGAGATATCACTCCTTCTAGACCTTGTCAGTGGGGCTGGAGAGATGGCTCAGTGGAATAAGCACTTCCCTAGCAAGTGCAAGGGCCTGAGTTCAATTCCCAGTTCCACAAAATAAAATTTTAAAAAGACCTTGTCAGTTATCAGACAAAGGAGCCTATTCTATGTGTGTTAATCTATGTGTACACACATACATGTAAGTATGTCCTTTTATAATCATCTGTATTATCTACACTGGGCAAAACATGAATTCATACTGATGTTAGACACATTTTTCATAGCTAGGACTACAGGCACCTATTGACTATAGCCAGAGATGCTGCCAAACATCTTGTAGTACACAGACTAATCTCCCACAATGGATAATTATGTGGTGCAAAATGTCAATTGTGTCTAGGATGAAAATTCCTTTCTGATATAATATTTTGCTTTTTGGGGTAGTGGTCTTGCTATATTGCCCATGAAAGCCTTGCTATTGACCAGCTCAGGCTGGTCTCAAACTTCTGGGCTTAAAGCCTTCTGCTTTACCTTCCCAAATGGCAGGGGTGAAATGGGTGCATCATTGCATCTGACTACAAGTTCCTCATTTATAATAGTACTACTCAATAACATGTCCGCCTCTGAGGACTGATTTAAATAGAGCCCTTAAGAGCACAATGATGGATTATTACATAGTCACTACATATACTATCTTAGTAACTAAAACACAATTGTAACTTAAACCTTAAATATTTTTTGCTCAAGAATCAAGTTTATTTTTGTGACAGTGGCTTGGAGGACAGGCTTAAGAATCAGGAAAAGCCTTACCTACAGCTCAGCAGCATAAGCATCCACCTGGCAAGTGCAAGGCCCCAAATTCAATCCCTCGTACTAAAGAAGAAGAAAAAAAAGATGCATCCTCAATCCTGCTTCTGTCATTTATTCATTAGCTATGTGGTTTTGAGCAAATCATCTCTCTGTGGCTTTCTTCACTTATAGATAAAACAATCTATTTTATGGGATTTTTTTTGAAGGATTAAATGAGATAATCACATAAAATTGTCGCGCACTGACTGGCTGAGTCTGTATTTTTTAAAAGGATCAATTTTGGAAGTCATATTAGGAAAACTAGTTAAATTAAGTTGTCAAATTTAAATGACTGGCTGGCTGGCTGGATACCGTCTTCTGTGTGCACTAGACCACTCTTTAACTTCTAGGCGGAAGTGATCTTCCAGGCTCAGCCTCCTGAGTAGCTGTGACTGTACGCATGTGCAACTCTGCGCTTGGTTTAATTTAACCAATTTTTTTTTTTTTTTTTTTGTATAGGGTCTCACTACACAACTTAGATTCATAATGAATCTAAGATCACTTAGATGCCATAGTGATCCTCTTGTTTTCAGCCTCCTCAGCAATGGGATTATGGGCATGCGCCGCCACGCCTGGACTAGGTGAACTCAGTCACTGGCTCAGCATGCCAGGGGATGGGGCCAGTGTGGCATACGGTATTGGGAATTGAACCCTAGTCCCTGCGCTTGCCTAAGCAGGCGCTTAGTTCACTGAGCTATCTTGTCAGCCCTTAACTGATTTTTTAAATGAGGTTCTTCTCTAATTTTAGACAAACAATTGAGGAGAGGTGAGTAAAAATATATTTTCTAGTTTTAATTCTCTGATTCTCTTTAACCAATCAATCAGGGACCAAAATCAACAACCACCTGAAAATTCACGTTGAATCCACCTCAGATTTATTTACAAAGCTGCACAATATTTGCTTTAAAATATCAGGTAAAGGCTGATAAAGCACTGACTCAGAACTTATTTGTTCTTTGGGTTTTATATTTAGTGTTACTCTTCATATCTGTCTTATCCTCCAACTAGGTTCTGTTTGGGACTCTGGATTTGTTGTTCAAAAAAGTGACAATAGGATAAATGCTAGGCATTATCATTACACAGACCACTCAGAAAAGGACAGATTAAGAAAAGCATCCTTAAAAGAAGTGTTTAAGGATATCACAAAAGAATATTTTCATTTTCCTTTCTTACTAATACAATAGACTCTTTTCTGAGTAGAAAGAATGAAAAGGACACAAAAGAACTGTGGGTGGCATCGTAAAGTACAGTGTTCCCCCTAATTTTCAAATAAGATGTTCCAAAATATTTAGATCTTTGTTTACTACCACAGGAAAGTCAATCATGACTTTTCCAAGGCCTGAAATTCATAATTAAAGCCAAAGAGAGAGAGATCTTAATGGTTCGTTTCAGAGTTGTTTGGTTAGCTTTTGGAATATATGATCAATATGTCTGAAAACTGTTAAGTAAAGTATACCTTTTTTGTTATTTTCCAAAATCTAACACTGGATAAGTAGGAAAACATTTTTCTTTATGATGATTCATTTAATCCCACACACTTACATAAATCATGTTCAACCACTCTGTCTTTTCCTAAGAATTATTTTATTTCATTTATTATGTTTTATAGTCCTAGGGATTAAATCCAGGGACTTGCACATGCTAGGCAAGTGTTCTACCCTGAGTTCCTTTTTATTTGTGAATTCTGAGATGAGTTGCCGATGCTAGCCTGGAAGTTGCAAACCTACTGCATCAGCCTCCCAGGCACCTGGGATCACAGATGTAACACCATACCTGACCTTGCCTGATAACCTTAAATGTGGGATTTGAAGGGAGGGAAGCATCTAAATGTGTTTAAATTAATTAGTTAATTCCTCACACATCCTCCCCTAACAATTTGATGACTTCCAAATTTTTAAAAAATAAATAGTAAAGGGTAAATCTTTAAAAACTATCAAAGATATAAAACAAGGTCAGAAAACTTAAGCTAGAAATTCAGCCTCTCCCACGCTTATGAGAGGCCTTTGGGCAAAAGGTATAAAGATGATAATCCCACTTGAAAAGGTTAAAGCAAGAGAAACTCAAGTTTGAGTCCAGCCTGGGCAATTTAGTGACTTAGTGAGATCCTGTTTCAAAATAAGAATGGACCAGGGATGTAGCTCAGTGTGAAAGTCCTGAGTCAATCCCCAGTACAAAGAAAAAGAGTCATACTTTCTCCACTCAACACAATGCCTCTAGGAAATCTATAACTGATTAACTTACATCAAAGAAAGTTTATATTTCACTATAATTAAGCTGCTCATACAGTTCTGATTTGCTGCCCCCTTAAGAGCAATAGTCCTTAATTCTACTTCCATTTAAATTATAGCTCAATAGTGGCTTCATTAAATTATGTATCTTTTCTTAGAAATTAAATTTTATAACACTACTACCTAGTCAGTTGCAACTACCCAACAGGAAATCTTTCTTTGGGGTGTGGTGGCGTATGATTATAATTCCAACATTTAGGAGGCTAAAACAGGAGAATGGACAGTTTGAGGCAAACTACTTAGACAGACAGACAGAGAGACACACACACACACACACACACACACACACACACCCGAGACCTTAGACAGACAGACAGACAGACACACACACACACACACACACACACACCGGGACCGAGGACAGACAAGACAGAAAAAAAGAGATCTTTCAGATTAACTGATCTAACCTTTAACAACCTGAGGACCTATCCAAAGTTGCCCAGTAAGTTAATTCATAAATTTTTTCTTTTGTCTCTAGGGACTGAACTTAGGGCTTGGCAGGTGCGAAGCCAAGTGCTGTACCACTGAGCTACACAACTTCAACCTACATGACTTTCTCATACATTTATCTTCACTTCATTTCCTAAAATACCTAAAATAATTATAAATGCTAATTCTGGGTTTCAAAGGCCTAAAACTGAAATATGTGGAACAAAATAAAACTACTATAACTTCAATTCAGACAGAAAACATTTCTATTATTTAGCAAAAACTAGGCTGGTGATTAGTGGAAAGACAGAATTACTACTGTTGCTATTAACATAATCTAAACTCTTAGCTACCTGTTCACTGAAACAAATAATGAGTGTGAAGCCTATGCCAAGTCCACTGATAAGTGCTAGAGACAACTAGTCTGCAAGCCCACAGAAAAAATAAACTACCCCTCGGAACTCCTCAACATAGAGCCTTCCTCTGGCTATATATGTGAGGTGGTTTCTTTTTTCCTTCAATACTATTTATGATATTTAATTTACTTTAATATACCTAATAAAGAGATTTTACATTTTTGTGAGGGGTAAGAGGTTTCATTATTCAATATCATAAGTAATATGCCCAATGTTCAGAGAGATAAGCAAATTTTTATGCAGATAAAACAGAAGAATGTAATCAACCTAAAATTGTCTTGTGAAGGCAGCGAAGACACCTGACATTTTATGAACCAAAATCTTCTAACACCAGGAGACATAAAAATGAAAAAGTATGCACCTATAACATTTGCATAGCAAATATTGAAATTCAATCATGCTCACATTTAAATTTAAAACTGATAAGTATATTTTATTAGTGACTGAAAAAGAGAAACAACAAACCAGATGATATAAGGCAAAAATGTGTGTCCTTAATTCACTCTAAGGATGGACACACTCAACCCAACTGTTTCCAACAACAAGTTTCCAAGAAACCAACAGTTAGTACTCTGAAATGGTGGCTATTTTCTATTGAGCCAAAGCAAACACACCAATAACCCAGACACATACAAATTCATAGTTAATTTAAGAGCACAGTTCAAAAATAACTTGCCATTCTTTTCCAACTTGCATTACTATATGATCATTCTCCTGGAGTCGTTAGCTCAGTTTTAAACACTTGCTGACAAGTAAATTATATCAAGATTTGTTATGTCATACTCCTGTCCCCTTACTAAATTATAGAATACCCTGAATAAATTCCAGAATGTCCTGAACATACCTTGCTGTGGAACAAATGACAGAAGAAAGAGGGTACTATAATCCTTATACACTTTTAGAGCACAAATTCCTTCATGGGAAAAAATGTTTTAATTCTGCACCTGTACCTAATGCAATATTTGAAGGCATATCAAATAGCTATCACAACAAAGTCACCACAGTGAACACAAGAGGTAGTATTTACAAAAACAATGATCAGTCCACACATTTATGGAGTGCCTAGTCTAATGAAAAAGAAACAATTGATAATAATGTAAATTATTGACACTGCAACCTCAATTTCGACACACTGTTATGAAGATACACAGCCCTTGGAGACATCAAAGGGTATTTGAGCAGAAAAAAAGGAAACTACTCAAGACAAGAAGCATACATGAAGATGGGATCCTGAATGCAAGTCAGGAAGTAGCAAGCAGTTCAATGTGGCTTAATATATGGTGGCTGGGGGAGGATCACAGGGCAGACTATAAAGCTAGAAAATTAGGTGAGGCCAGGTTGTTGATAGCCTCTAAGCTCATGCTACATTTTAGGATGTTTCAGCTACACAATGAAGATGTTGGATATACTTAAGGAGAAATATGGTATGATTAAGATTCTGTGTTCAGAAAGATAATCTCATTATGGTAGTGTGAAAATGAGAGTTTAAGCATGTGAATATTTTAGAAAAGCATCTTAATTAGAGATTCATTTTTAGTAATGGTGAAATCAGAAATTATTAGCAGAATACTGAAAAGACCAAACAGGTATTTGGTGATATGAATTATGCACAGCATAGTTACATACGTAAATCCATTTGAAATGTCATGGGGGTTGATAATATTATCTGAAATGTAAATGAAAACAAGTTTGCTAATAAATAAATAAATAAATAAATAAAAAACAAGTTTGCCCTACCTAGGATTAAATTTACTTTATATACATCTGTTTGTCTTAGAAGGTCACTGTTCTTAGGTATAATAGAAGCATCTTACAAATACTTACAAAAATTCTGATACCTAAGTAGATTTACAATACCAATAGTTTGTAGGAAATTATGGCTCACAGATGTTTGATTTTTAAAAAGCTGAATTTTTTATATATTAAGAAAAAAATGGACTATAACTGGTAAGCAGCAATAACAGAAATCACTAAGCATAGACAATCCTTGAAAATTAATACTGGGCTGGGTAGATAGCTCAGCCTAACACTTGCCTGGCAAGCACAAGGACCCAAGCCTGATTCCCAGTACTGCATGCTATGCTAGCCTGAAACACCAGGCAAGCTGTACCAGCCACCCAAACCAGGCATGGTGGTGCATGCCTCCAATCTGAGTTCTAGGGAGACTGAGACAGGAGGATAACTACAAGTCTGAACTACATAGCCAGCCCCTGTACCAAATAAATAAATAAATAAATAATTTTTTAAAAAATTTAATATTATTGAGGCATCTTATTTGCATGCCACAGCAATAGCATTTGTATAGCAATGATGTCATTTATATGAAAAGACTGTAATAGGAACCTAGAGGCTGAGCCAGCAAATGTTCAGTGGGTAACTATTGAAAGCAGGATAAAGGGTGGCATCTCTGCCTTCAATTTACATGTATCCCTTATTACCTTAAAACTCAGTTCAGATCCCTGATCAGTTCTACATGTAGATGTACTAACCATTTTAAATAATATGACATGGGTTATTAGCCCTATATTTTCTTAAGCTTCACAACTTCCTTTAAGACTAAGGACACCAAGATAAAAGCTCATGACAGTGCCTCCCATAAATCCAACTGGTGGCCTAGAGCCCATGACCATGTTTCATGCAGGCCTATTTCATGGATCTATGCTGGAAGGCCCAAAGGTCAGTGGTGGAAAGTAGAAAGTGTGTGCCCGCAGGAAAAAGAATTTATGCTAGCAGGCTGAGGGATCTGAACTGGAGCCAGGAAGCAACGCTCAAGGTGAGAGCTCCTCGAAAGTGAACTATAGCTGCTTTCAGAGACAAGATCCCGAGCTCCTTCTCCCAGGAAAACAGCCAAGTCCCCCCAGAGAACAGCCCAAGAGAAACAGCAGCTTCCAACAGCTTCCCTAATAGCCTCTCAACAACTTCTCCAGTTCTGCTTCTTATGTCACTGGCAACAATCCTCATGTTGCCTCCCACACCCAGCAGCACCATGCTAGTTTAGTTCAGCTGGATGTAACAAGTTGACCACTAGTAGGCAACTCATCATACTTTCCTTCTAATCTGATCAATGGTATTGGACAAGTAGCTAAGCCTGGTCTGTTGAGATCCCAGGGCCAAAACTTTTGCCCCAAAACTCCAGCAATAAGATCAGTGAAAAGTATCTATGAATAGCAAATTGAAACTTTATTCTAATTTCAGCCAACAGAGTTTATAATACATAAAAGATAACTATCCATTCACTCATTTTATTTGAACACATATCAAACGCCTATCACAATGAAGTCACAGTGAATTGTGTGTGTGTGTGTGTGTGTGTGTGTGTGTGTGTGTGTGTGTGTGTTGTTATTTTGGGGTGGGAAAAATGTGTAGACCTGAAATCTAAGGACAAAAAAAATCCTCACATGAAGCACTATGAGTAAGTAAGCAAATAATATAATAGCAAATTCCCCACAGAAACTCTCTTACTTAATGTTAGGATGTCTAAGTGAAAATAGAATCATTTCTAAATAATACCATCATTTTTTCACTTTGTATAATGTCTTCCCACTCAGTTTTAGAAGGAAAAAAAAAGACAAGAAAAATACTGTCTCTGCCTAATTTATGCATAATTGTTTTACTATTTTAAAACAACAATGACAATATCAAACAAAGGATCCTAAGGGTAAACATCAATCATTTTCTCAGCAGGAAGAAATAATGTAGCAATGCTTCCTTTTGCTTTGGCCCTATTCTTCCACTAGAGAATACTTTCAGCATACAGCAAAGTACAATATAGGAACTTTTACAGGAACAAGGAAAATACTAGTTTATCAAGCGGTGAAGGGAGGGGAAAGCATACCTCTCCCATTTCCCACACAATCCTCAAGCCAATTTCTCTGTCTCACACATCCCATGGCTATCAGAAACAAGCTTGGCTGAGTAGGAAATTGTGATAACTGCCCCAAGCAAGTGCAGTTAAACAAGGAGAGTTGTAATAGGTTCCAAGTGGATTTATTTATCACTTCAATAGACTCTGGGGCCCATGAGAAAAACAGTAAAGAAACAAGGTGAGCAAGTGAGCAAGGCCTTCAAAACAACCTGGATTGCAGAGGGATTAAGACCCAGATGTAGATGCATGAAAAGAAAGATACTCCTAAAATTTCTACTTTCAGTCCACAGCTTGTCTTTGCTTCTCTTTCCCTTTCACCAAAATAATACAAGTGCATGGCCTATGTTTACATGCCATATCTTTCTTTTTAACTTTGTACTTTTCATAACTTAGCAGTAGTATAAGCGTACTGAAAATTTAAATTCTAATTAACTTTGGGCTATTATAGCTGCCAATTTGATTTACTCAATCTTTCATAAAGCGATGAAATTTGTCTAACTGGGTATTAAAAGGAAAACTTGATGTAACACTGGCCATCATAGTGTCTCGTTTTGAGTGGTAATGATCAGTCCAAAGAATAAACACTAATCTTTAATAACCTGAGATGTTCAAGAAAACCAACATAAGAGCACTAGGAATTAAGAGTCTCTTTCATCTCCCTGAGTTAGCCAAATGGGGAAAGCCAGTAGTCACAATGTCCTGTCTTAGAAGAAATCTGTCTTTCTTCACTAGATAAAAATGAGAACACACTGCAAAGAAACTTGCCTCCATTCACACACTGAGTAGACATTCACTAATCTTCTGCCGTGTGATGAGTATTCTGCTGGGCACCAGGTATACAAAGACAAAGCAATATGGAACCACTTTTTGTGAATCAAAAATCAGGAGATTGATTTGCTCAAAGATTCTTCAGTTACTTCTAGATGTGAAATATCGTTTGAGAGACAGTATTTAAAGGGTAGTAATTTTCAAGTCAATTAAGGTATCTGAGGAAAAATAATGGGATGTTCAAAGTTGGAAATAAAACCAAAAAGTCAAAGAACAACTGGAATGGGGGAAAGGAGAAAAGAAGAAATACATACAATAGCTAAAATAACTGTACTATTTATATATACTATATACGTAACATATATATAAGACAGCTGAGATAATTGTACTACTAATTTATATTAGTTGACTGAAAAGAACAGTTAGTGCTTATATTGTTTGATTAATCTTACATGTCTGTATCTGGTAATCTCAGCAACTACTTTGAAGATAACAATATGCAATATAATAACCACTGTAGCCGGGCGTGGTGGCGCATGCCTGTAATCCCAGTACTCGGGAGGCTGAGACAGGAGGATTGTTGCGAGTTTGAGACCAGCCTGAGCTACAAAGTGAGCTCGAGGCCAGCCTGAACTGCATAGTGAGACCCTGTCTCAAAAAGACAAAAAAAAAAAAAAAAAAAAAAAAAAAAAAAAAAAAAAAAAAAAAAAAAAAAAAAAAACCACTGTTAATTTTCTATGATCTTGTTTTGAAATTCTGTATCATTTTTATCTTTATTCTCTTTAAAATGAAAACAGAAAAAGTCCAGATTTACAGGTGTTATAATTATAATGCATCATCCTAAACCCTCTACTACAGTTTTTCAAGCCATGCAAAAGAGAAGAAAAAAAGATTAGTGAAATAAAACAAATCCTATCCCCTCTGAAGCAGGAACGGTTACACCATAAAGTAGTGTGCCTGCTGAGAAGCCTTGGGTACTAGTTTACCTGATCACTAAAGTCCTATGTGCTACCAATGTCTTAAATCAGGAATAGTAATAGCAGCCACCTCACAGCATTATCTGAATATGAAAGGATTCAATATATTAAAATCACTTAAAGTAATACTTGATACATGGTAAACAAGACATGGTTTTGTTACTGTAACGCTTACTATCATTATAACACAATACTACTGAGCAAGTGCTAACAAACTATGAAAGGCAAACACTTTCATAGTCAACAAATCTCAGCAAAAAAAAAAATCTATACAGTCTGAAGCAGTCTTGGAATTGCACTGAGAGTTACAGAAAGGGGAAGTGACTCTTTTAATTTATCTACTTTAAGGGCCGGCCAAATAGCTAAGTGGATTAAAGTGCCTGCAAGCAGATGTAGGGGTCTGGGGTTCCATCCTGGGGTCTGCTGTGCTGGCCCCACCCCTGGGGCATGCTGAGACTGCAACTGAGACTGGGCATGGTGGCACACACCTGTAATCCCAGCTCTTGGGAGGCTGTAACCAGGGGGATCACTACGAGTCTGATCTAGTGGTGAGACCCTAAATGCCCTGTAGACCCTTCAATAAAAAATACAAAAAAAAAAATCTACTTTATTTTTTAATAACCCAAACTAAAGGTTTTCAGAATAAATGCTGAAGGTATTGCCATAAAGTACATCGAACTTTTAAACATTCGTGTGATTCCAAAAAGGAACTAATTAAGATAGATTAGTCCTTCTCTCACGATTGCTAAGATCCACTGTACACTCAAAAAACCAAAACTATATATAATACATATATTATAATCTAACTCCTTTCTTGCCAATCTTATTACTACCATGCTAACACAACTACGATTCTCTCTAGTGTTTAGAAAGGAGATTTTCAATCTCTGGTACCTGGGATTGAACTTGCCAGGCAGCACCTATGCCACTGAGCTATCTCCTGGTCCTTGATTCTCTCTTGTGAACATTACAACAGTCTTCCTTGCTTCTCCATAACCCTTATCAATTCTTAACACAGCTGCTAGAGTGAGATTTCCCAAATCAAAATTACTACAGCTTCCAGTGCTCAGAACATTCAGTGACTCATAACCCCTTAGCTGCTTCCCATCACAACCAGAATAAAACCCTAGAGCCTGTAAGACTGGGCGCTATCCAATTCTTCAAATGCACCTCTTCACACTCCTTCTCAGTCCTATACTTTAGTCACTCTGGCATTTTTTCAGTTTCTAGAAAAAGCCAGGGCCTCAAGGCCTAACTCATTCTGTTTGATCTACTTGATATTTGTCTCCCAGACATTTCCTTCAGGGCTTTTGTCAAGTTTACCTTCTCAAAGAAAAACCTGCCTGACTACCCTATCTAAAATAATCCAGTCCCTTTCTTTTCTCTGTCTTGTCCCTTTTTACCCTTTAAATGCTTTTTTTTCTTCACAGCATTTACATGATCTCACATTTTACTTTTGATTTATTTATTTATTTATTTATTATAACAGGGATTGTGCATACCATATTTATCACTGCAAGGCCTATAACCACACCTGCCACAAACAAAAGTTCAACAAAAATCTGTTGAGTACTAAAAGCTTTTATATGCACCAATTAATGCTTTTATAACAGCTGGCTAATGCAGAAAATATAACATGAATTACTCAGCTCTTGATGATCAAGATAAAGCAGAAATTGATATACAAAAAAAAAAAAAAACTACAGATAAACACCAAGAGGCTAGCACCTTAAATTATTCCTGCAGTTCACTCCGTGCCAAGTCCATGCCAAGTCCTAACTTCCTCGAGTTCCACTTTCACATCTAATTGCCTAGTCTTGCTTGCCCTCTTTTCTACTCCCATTACATTATCATTGTCCCCAAAACACATTAACAATCTAATATGCATTCTTCCGTGTTGTTATGTGCTATTGTTATACATGAACATAAATTTCTATAGGGGCAAATACTCATTAATAAATCCACATAGTATTTTGGTCACTATACTACAGAGAGTATTAATATATATTTCTGTACATATTTTTGTCCCTATTCAATAATAGCTCAAGTAGCATTCTTCATAATGGCAATATAATAATCTATGCTGTGACATACCATTATTACCTAATGCAATTTAAGCAGACATTAGTGTATAATTTTGATATTATAACCAGTGCTAAAATAAACATCTTTGCACATATCAGTTCTTTTATTTCTTAGGGATAGATCTCTTGAGGCACAAAATGTGTTTTTTTTCAATCTTAATATATATTATCAGACTATCTTCCAAAATAGGCAAAAATTCACATTTTCATTAGCAATGTATTCAAATAACTTAATGCTTGCCAATGTTATGGTGCAAAGTGAAGGATTTAGTATTACCTTAATATGTATCTCATTGTGAGAAATTTCTAAAACACTGACATGTAAATTTGCTTTACTGAAATTGCCTATTGACATCCTTTGCACATTTTCCCACTGAGTTGTTTGTGTTCTGAGAAAATGGTACAAGCAGTTTGCATGTTAGAGATACAAATCTTATATTTGGGATCTCCAAAACACCTACTTTTCCGAATCTGCTATGAACTCTTAATTTTGCCATATAAATTTTATCTTTTATATACCTCATATATTTTTTCTCTTATCTAGTTTTTACATTTCCTGCTTAAGCAAAAGGTCCCCCACAGTATGATATCTACTTAAATATCAAAATGTCTGCCTGGCAAGCATGACATCATGATTTTGATTCCCAATTCCCACCCACAAAAAAAAAAAAGTCCTGTTCATATAAAATATGTGAAATCCAAGGGCTAGAGAGAAAGCTTAGTGGAGTAAGTGCCGGCTTAAGAAAGCTCAGGAACTGGGGTTTGCTCTCGTGCACCACATGCTGTACCAACCCCATCACCAGGCCTGCTGAGCCAGCCACTGAGATTGGATGTTGTGGAGCATGCCTGTAATCCCAGTGCTGGGAAGGCTGAAAATGGGAGGATCACTATGAGTCTGAGCTGCATAGTGAGACCCTGTTCCAAATGCATTTAAAAAAAATTGAAAATATGTGAAATCCTTCAAAACTTTTGTTAAACATCTGGTTCTTTAACTCCATGTACTACATAATCTTGACACTTTAATTATTAAATGACTTTTCACAGAAATTTAAATATTAAAAGATGAGATTTTACCTTGAACTTTCCTTTCCTTACAAGAACGCCAATTCAATACCACTGGCAAAGAATAATATAAATTCTGCTTGTTCATTTCCAGCGATTATGTGCTATTTCTCTAGACCTTAACTATTCTATTTTCTAAAGTTCCTGTTCATTTCATTCTAGTCACATAAATTTTTCATATTTCTGCTGAAATAAACTAAGAAAAAACAGACATTTGACTTAAAACTTAGGTATTATTCTTAGAACCTTAAGAGCATTCATTTCTTCCTCCTTTACTTCCAAAGACTATTGATGCTTAGCATTAGAAAACCAAAGATAAAGCAAACATAGTTTCTGACATCCAACTCAGGGAAAATAGTATGCATAAAATGTATGTGAACACATAGACGTGATAGATATAAAAAAAAGAAATTATTGTATAGTTAAACTGCTACTCAGGATCTATTTTAAGGAACTACACTTCATATATTAGGTAACAATTGGGACAGTTTCAAATTATAGAAGTTAATGAAGCTGAAGATTAATAAAACATTTACAGTACTGAGAAAATTAAAATTTAGCACTGTTTTCTTGAATCTCATTCATTTAATTAAGTTCTAATTGCATTATTATATCTAAATAATATAATAATGAGGCCACAAAATACAAAACAATTTATAAGAGATCTAAGAACCTCAATCAATACATCATGCATTTTGAAGGATAATCTGACCTACATAAAATTATTTTTTAAAACTGGGCCCACCATAATGTTGCTAATTAACAGCTGGATTCTCTTTAGTAATTATCAGTAGGATTTCAAAACTGAGTAAAATTTGAAAAGCTATAAGCACAAGCATTTATTTATACATCTTGAAAATTTAACAAGTTGAAAATTGGTCCAATGTGAAGGGAAAATAGATTCAAAATACTACCAATAAAAAATGCAATCAGATAAAATACTAGGAAAAAACTAATTAATTATCAATGTTAGCCGGGCGTGGTGGCGCACGCCTGTAATCCCAGCACTCGGGAGGCTGAGACAGGAGGATTGTTGTGAGTTCGAGACCAGCCTGAGCTACAAAGTGAGCTTAAAGCCAGCCTGAACTGCATAGCGAGACCCTGTCTCAAAAAAAAAAGACAAAAAAAAAAAAATTTATCAATGTTTATTTCATCAAAACAGAGGTTTTCTCCTTCAGAGAAATTCTAAGACACTTACAGATCCTTACTTGGGTTTGTGGAGCAATTTTTTACAGATTTCCTCAGCACTGATAGTCATGTTTAACAAAATGTGTACAGGACTTCCCAGACTGGGTACATTTATTCATCCCTCCATCAACCGGCATATTCAATTCTTAATTCAAACCTCAAGCTCAAAAAGACAGGCAAACAATTTTTCTGGTACAGTGACACAAGATAATCCTATCTACATTGTTGAGAGACTTCACCCCTGACAAAGACAAATTTCAGCAAATTTTATAACCCAGTAATCAAAATATAATCCAGAAAATGTTTTAATTTTATTTATTTATTTATTTATTTATTTATCTTTGAGACAAGCTTTCAGTACACAGTTTGGGCTGGCCTTGAACTCACTTTATATCTGAGGCTGGCCTGGAACCAGTAGGGACTTCAGTGTCCCAAGTGCTGGGATTATGGGCATGTGCCATCACACACTCATACACAGCCAAATATGTTTATTTTTCAACAGTGAAACTGAACTGTTTGGCAAAAGAAAACCTGGGAATTCATTATATAGATATTTTTTTCTTTTCATTTTTTTTTTTTTTTTGGCAGAACCAGGGATTGAACTCAAGCCCTTTCACTTGCCAGGGAAGCTTATTCCACTGAGCCATCTCCCCAGCCCACACCATAGAATTCACCAAAGATAAAACCTATATGAATCACAGCCAGGCTAATGATATCAGGTGTTTTGATTTATGCACAGTCATAATACAGCTTCATTTTAATATGGCAGAGTTAGCTAAGCTCTCTATGTGCTTCTACGATACTTTTTCTACTGCTATATTACAAAGTTTACTATAAACATCTGCTTATGTCTTTCTCTTTTATTAGTTTGTAAGATCCTGGAGATAACCAACTTTATAATCCTAATAACAAACATAAACTTTAGGCCTAAATTATTCAGATTATTTGTTAAAGATGATCCTAATCAAATTTAGTTCCTATATGTATAATTTATCTTCATAGATTTAATTAACACATGTGTTATATGCTGACACTGAAAATAAATTATACTACCTTCAAAAACAAAACAGTACATTCACTGGACATTTACCAAAGCACCTTCTTGAATTCTACAAAACATATGGGCTTATCCTATTAAGTTCTTTTTAAAAATGTGTAAGACTGGGTATGGTGGCATGTGCCTGTGATCCCAGCACTTAGGAGGCTGAAAATAGGAGAGTCACTATGAGTCCAATTTATGTAGTGAGACCCTGTAGACCCTGTACCAAATACATAAAAAAAATATATAATGTAATATCCTGTATGATTTTGTTAGCCTATGTATTTTGAACTGTTTTTAATCACTTAGCAGTTATACTAACTCCATTTCACATCTTTTAAAATAAATGCAGATCATGTATTCTACTTTATAAAAATTAATTTCTGTGAAAATCTAGAGAAATAACAGTACTAGCAAAAATTTCTAAGATTCTTCCTAACATAAATATCTGTGTTGGTGGGATTTTTTTAATGTATAACCCTTTTCTGAGGATATATTGAAGCTACTATAGCAGATTTAGAATCAGTGACTTTTAAAAATAACAAAAACAGGTAAACAAGTGCTAACTAGTTTAAATCATTATTTTAAGAACATTAATTTGAATAAAGTATATAAATGTACTAGTTCTCATTTAGAACTCTTGGCTAAGCAATCCCCATTCAAAAGAGAAAGGGTTCCTAAGTAAAATAGAGCTCCTGGTGGATGTGTTATCTAAATTGTTAATCACCCATGCATATAAAATATTAAGAGTATTTATAAATCTAGCCACTTTGTATTATTCAAATATGCTGGTACTAGAAAATAGTTTGAGTCTGCCTAGTATTATATTTTAAAGAAAGACATATTACGATACATCATTTAACATGTATTTGTTTTTGTTTTTTTCACTTTTTTTTAATGTATTTAGTACTGGGTCTACAGGGTCTCACTATGTAGATTGGATTCATAGTGATCCTCCTGTTTTCAGCCTCCCAAGTGCTAGGATTATAGGCATGTACCACCATGTCCAGTCTCAACTGCCATCTCAGTGTTCCCATAGAGACTACTACTGATGCAGAGACTGCAATATTTTAAGAAATATTTTTACCTTAATCAAATGACCAAATAATATTACCAATAAGAAAGTCAACTAACTTCAGAATCCTGATATATTCTTGCCCAAAAATACTTAATCCAAATTTAATTATGGAGAAACAATAAGAATACAAACTGAGGAACATTCTGCAAAATAACTGACCTAGAAACCAAAATTATCAGCCTCAAAATGGAACAACAAAAAAGAATCAACATCTTTCCCATTAAAAAGGACTAGGAAACTATTACAATTTAAAAGATACAAAAATAATGCACAACTAAATGTACTCTGTAATCCTTGAAGGTTGTGGGTAGGTTATAATGGATTTTATTGAGACATCTGAGGAAATTTGAGTATTAGATTCATACTACATTGACTGTGAAAGGTACTATGCTTAGGTAGCATGAGTCCTTATTTTTGGAATGCATACACTAAAGTGCTTCAAGAAGAAAAGCCACAAAGTATTTAGGGAAGAACAGTCATGGTGCCTACAATCTACTCTAAAATGCTCTAGGGATAATGAGGTCTGTATACAGTGGACCCTTCAGTTACGACTTCCCTGACACACAAACAATTTGGATCATGGCCAGGATTTCCAGTCCTAACTTATGATCAAAATCTTGCATTTGACCCAAAGGCTGGTGCTTGTACTTCCAGATAGCCTCAGATACAGATTTAACCTTTAAAGAATTTTGGAAAGAACACTGCAACACCCTTTCATGTATGGAGTTTATTGAGAAATCCTGAGTGTCTAAGGATTTAATACACCCGAGGCTTCAGTTGACAATCTGAACTATAAACAGCCCTCAAGAATAAGTAACTCCAGGGTCCATTTACAGAGATAAAGCAAATATGGCAAAACAGACTCAACTAATAAATTTGCTCAAAGGTATATCAGTATTATTTCCTTCTTTAAATTTTCACAACATGAAATTGAAAGGAAAAAATGAATGATAACCCTAGAACTGCAAAGAAAATTAATGAACTGGACAATAAATTAGAAAAAAAAAATACAGACTGAAGCAGAGAGAGGAAAAGCTAGGAAATACAACAATAAATATAAAAGCATGAAAAGTGGTAAAAAGGTCTACAGAGATAACTGGAGACCCATAATCATAAACAGAGACTGAAGAAGAAAAATAAAAGTGGTGCAATCAAATGGTACAGTGAATCTGCTAAGTGCTATCCAACAGAATGGTAGGGATCATCAATAGAAGTGGCATGCAAAACCTCAGTAACAGTGTGCATCAAATTTCAACTTTTTCACTGTAGTCAGTTGTGCTTTACAGTAAGTTGTACTATAAGTCATGAATTATGAGAAATAATTGGAGTTCCACAATCATGGGAATTCAGATTCCAGCTTTCTAAGAAACACCATGATGGAGGATGAAACCTGGGCCAATTGTTATGATCCTGAGGTCAAGGTTTAGACTTCTCAATAGAAATCACCCTGTTCTACTGTTGGTCATAGAATATAAAGTTATAGTTGCATAAGATAAATTCTGGAGATCTAATGTATAGCATGGCGACTATGGTTAATAATACTGTATTGTACATTTGAAATTTGATAAGACAAATTTTAAACATTAGCCAAAAAGAGGGAGTTACTATGTGAGCTGAGGGGCATCTACATCTTAACTTTGACATAAACAGATACCTTAATTTAAAAAGTCCCTGAAGTGAATTCTCACTCATCCACACAGAGTTGTTTAATTTATCTTTCTTTTTTAAGATAATTTCATTGAGAAACAAACAGCAATGAGACAGGTTCACAACCAATTACTAGCACATTTTCAATAATTAATACACTGCATATTGTCTTAGTGGTTATTCACTGTACAAGATGCACACATGATATCCTGTCTCAAACACTATTAGAGCGCACCTTTCTATTCATTAAGAGAATGGAGCTATATATCTACCCTATTTTGAATATACAGATACAAAATGGTCATTTATTTCAATCCCATTTTTTTGGTTTGTCAGAGAAGACTATTTCATTGTCATTTAAATACTGTAGGTATATGAATTCAGCAAAATACCGCAGTATAGTCCGTAGTCCATAAGAGTTTTCCATAAGACTGGAAAAGTTGCTGACTTGAGCCTTTTACAGCTCAGCATATTAATATGGTCTTACTTTCTATACTTTGTTTTCATACTTTTCTGCTGGATGGTTAAGACCAAGAAAAAGCAAGACCTATAATAACAAGAAACGTAACATTTGTATCTGGTAGTCAGTCAAAATCCCCTCAGGATTTATCCTGAAACCCTGTACAGCTGTTTGTAGATCCTTGTCAGTGTCAGCCATGTGGCTGGGTCATAGCCATTGCTTGACCAATTTGCTCTCTATGAAAGCCTGAGAGAATGTTTTCTCTCCATGTGACTTTCCTTAGGCACACTCTACATCATTGATCACTTTCCTCTGTGGCCCCATAATCTCCTTGATCAGAAAATTTGGGACACCATTGAGTTACATGATGCTACAGTACAGGTTCTCCTATGTCCTGAGTCTTCACTGACCTTGAAAGGCTAGGGCCAAAATGTTGGCTGTCTTGTAGGCCTTCATTTTCTCTAATTTTTGGTCTGCAAACTTAGGCTGTTAACCCTCCAGAAGAGAGGTTTATTATTATTACTCTACAACATAGGCAGTTAAGCTTAACCTCACTATCTGTCTGGATATCAAACATCTTAGACATAATATGGAACAGGTATTTTTCATCAAGTATTGATATGTTAAACTTTCTGTCCCTCCAGAATATGAAGAAAAAAGATTAAAAAGATAAAAAATATTTAAAAAATAAGAGTTAAGCATTTACATAATTTTACACTGAAATTTAGAAATCTAACAATATATGGTCTTGTAGCAGGACAGTCCTATGACTTTTTTTTTTTTTTTTGGTCTCTTATTTTCATATATTACCCTCCCCCCTTTTTTAAACAAACATTTACTTGAGAGACAGTATGGCAGTAATTGGTATGTCATGACAAGCAGTATGTAATTAGAAGACCAGAATGACAGGCATTCCAAGCATGGCCCTACCATCACACACTACTATCTTCGGTGCAGGTGCTTAGTTCACAGGTATCAGCATATATGATTAATCAGGTTGAAAATCCTACCAATTAACTGCTAGTTTCAAAAACCTGCTGAAGATCCTCAGGATCATTGACTTACCCACTTTGTGCATATAAATGTATGTCTTTCCCCCTGTCATTTTTCCTAGCTCTTCTCCTTGCCCTCTTTTCATGGTCTAATCCTCAACTTCTCACTTTCCTTTTAAGGTATTATGCCTTTCTATTTTTATTTCTTCTTTTGAGTTCTTATACTAGGGAGACCACGATATTTACCTATGTGGGTCTGGTTTATTTCACTAATGAGTATATCTTCAAGTGGCATCCACCTATATATAAAGGCTTCAAGTTTATCATTCTTCAGAGCTGAATAGTACTCTGTTGTATAAAAAGATACATTCCTCAAGTGATGGGCATCTTGGTTGTTACCAAGATTTAGCTATCACAAATTGTGCTGCTATAAACATAGGTACACATCTATCACTATTACAGGACATTTTCAGTTCCTCTGGGAAAATCTCTAGTAGGGAGACAGCTGGTTTGAATGGGATTTCCAGTCCTAGTTTTTTTTAAGGATTCTCCACACTGACTTCCATAAAGGTTGCACTAGTCTACATTCCCACCAGCAGTGGAAAAGGGTTCCTTTTTCCCCACAGCCTCTCCAACATTTGTTTCTTATTTCTTTATGATAGCCATTCTTTCTGGGGTGAGATGGGTATCTCAGTGTTGTTTTAATTTGCATTTCACAGATGGCTAGTGATGTGGAGCATTTTTTCATATACTTACTCGCTTCTTTAATTTCATCCTCTGAGAAGTGTGTATTCATCTCGGATACCCATTTATGAATTGGTTCTTTAAGTTCTGGGGCCCTAATGTTTTTTAGTTCTTTATAAATTCTAGAAAGCAGACTATTGAGTGCTTATTAGTCAAGATTTTTTCCAAATATCTGGGTTGTCCTTTCACTTTGTTGGTAATTTCTTTTGATGTGCAAAAACTTCTCAATAAGAGGTGGTCCCAGTTGTCAATTCTTTCAATTGTTACTCATACAATTTTATTTTTGTTCATGAACTCTGCCTACTCCTATGTCTTCAAGAGTTCTTCCTACTTTCTCTTCCAGGAGACTTAGTGTTTTGTTTTAATGTTTAGATCTTTAATCCATTCTGACTTTAGCTTAGTGCATGGTGATAGTCCTGGGTCAAGTTTTAGTTTTCGGGATGTAGAGAGCCAGTTTTTCCAGCACCATTTGTTAAAGAGACTACCTTTCTCCAGTGAGCATATCTGGCCCCTTTGTTGAATATAAGGTGACTGAGTGTGTTTGTAGAGGCTTCTGTATCTTCTAATCTACTCCACTGATCCTCAGGTCTATTTTGTTGCCAGTACCAGGCTGATTTTATCACAGTAGTTTTGTAGTATAATTTCAAGTCAAGAATTGTAATGCCTCCTGCCTTGTCTTTGTTGCCCAGCATGGCCTTTGCTATTCTAGGTCTTTTCTGGTTCCAAATAAATTTTTTTTTTTGGGCTACACAGGGTTTCACTATGCAGCCCACATTCATAGTGATCCTCCTGCTTTTTGCCTCCCTAATGCTGGGATAACAGGCGCGCATCACCATGCCCAGACTCCATTGCTGGCTCAGCGCACCCAAAGGCCGGGCCAGTGCGGCAAGTGAAAGCAGGGATCAAACCCTGGCCACTGCGCTTACCTAAGCAAGCGCTTAGTCCACTGAGCTATACCGCCGGCCCTCCAAATAAATTTTAGGCACAATTTCTCTAGGTCTGTGAGGTGTGTTGGTGTAGTTTGATAGGGACTGCATTAAATCTGTACAAAAATTTTGGCAGTATGGCCACCTTCACAATGTTGGTTCTTCCTATCCAGGAGCAGGGAATATCTCTCCATTTTCTGAAATTCTCTATGATCTATTTTTTCAGAGTATTGTAATTTTCCTTGAAAAGATCTTTAACTTCCTTAGATTAATTCCAAGATATTTAATTTTCCACAGTGCTATTGTAAAACATGTTATTTCTCTAGTTTCCCTCTCAGTGTGTTTGTTATCTGCATAGAGAAATGCTATTGACTTTTGATTACTGACTTTGTATCCTGCTATGCTACTAAATTCATGTATCTACCAGCTTCTTGGTGGAGTTTTTTGGGTTTTCCAAGAAAAGTGTCATGTTATCTGCAAATAATGATAATTTAACTTCTTCTTTACCTATTCTTATTTCTTTTATTTCTCTCTCTTGTCTAATGACTCTAGCTAATGATTACATAATTATATTGAATAGGCGTGGTAATAGATGACATGCTTGTCTTATATCTGATCTGAGAGTAAAAGATTTCAATTTTTCTCAATTTAGAATTATATTAGCCATTGGGTTGTCATAGATGGCTTTTACCAGATTAGAAGCCATTTATTCCAATTTTCTGTAGGACTTTGAACATGGATGAGTGTTAGACTTTATCAAAAGTCTTTTCTGCATCAATTTTTTTATTTTTTATTTTTTTTATTTTTGCAGAACTGGGGATTGAACTCAGACCCTTACACTTGCCAGGGAAGCGCTTATTCTGCATCAATTGAGATGATCATGTGTTTTTTAGATTTGGCTCTATTGATATAGTATATTACATTTATAGATTCGCATATATTGAACAATCCTTGCATCCCTGGGATGAATACTACCTGGTCATGGTGTACAATCTTCTTGATGATTTGCTGTATTCTATTTGCTAGGATTTTATTGAGGATTTTTGCATCTATGTTCATGAGGGAGATTGGTTTGTAGTTCATTTTCTTTTAGTTGTGTCTTTCCCTGGTTTTGGTATCAGTATA
The DNA here is from genome assembly GCA_004027165.1 of Ctenomys sociabilis. Taxonomy (NCBI): domain Eukaryota; kingdom Metazoa; phylum Chordata; class Mammalia; order Rodentia; family Ctenomyidae; genus Ctenomys; species Ctenomys sociabilis. The sequence goes on from PVKA01001028.1 coordinate 134,757, forward strand.
ATACTTGCCTCCAGGAATTTTAGGGAGGACTGCTTCCTTTTCAATTTCATTGAAGAGTCTGAGGAGTACAGGGATTATATCTTCCATAAATTTCTTGTAGAATTCAGCTGTGAATCCATCAGGACCTGGACTTTTCTTTGTCGGTAAGCTTTTTATTACATTTCGTATTTTGTTGGCTGTTATTGGGTTATTGAGAGTTGTTATATCTTCTTGATTCAGTTTTGGTAATTTGTAACTTTCTAGGAATCTATCTGTGTCTTTTATTGTGTGAGAGTAAAGATTCTCAAAGTAGCTACTGATAATCTTCTGAATTTCCACTGGGTCTGTGGTAATTATACCCTTTCCACTCCTTATTGCTTGTATTTGAATTTCTCTTTCCTCTTTTTGATGAGGTTAGCTAGGGGCTTATCAATTTTATTTAGTCTTTCAAAGAACCCAGCTTTTTCGTTAATTCCTTGAACTGTTTTCTTCATCTCAACTGAATTAATTTCTGCTCTAATCTTTATGATTTCTTCCCATCTTTGGGCTCTGGGCTTGGTTTACTGTTCCTTTTGTAGATGTCGGAGGTGCAACATTAGGGTGTTTATTTGTTCCTGTTCTATCTTCCTAATGTGTGAGTTCACATTTACAAATTTCCCTCTGAAAACTGCTTTCATTGCATCCCATAAATTCTGATAAGTTGTGTTTGAATTTTCATTGAATTGTAGATATTGCTCAATTTCTTGTTTAATTTCATCTGTGACCCACTGGTTGCTGAGTGTTAAATTTCTATGTATTTATGGGGTTTTTTTCTGATTTCTTTTGTCATTTATTTCCAATTTCATTGCACTGTGGTGAGATAATATGCATGGGATAATTTTTATTTTCTTGTATATACTTAAGCATGACCTATGGAGTAGTATGTGGCCTATTTTAGAAAATGACCCATGTGAAGCTGAAAAAATGTGTATTGAGCTCCTTTTGGATGCAACGCTCTTTATATGTCCACTAAGATCATTTGTTCCAAGCTCTGGTTCAGTTCTGCTACTTCTTTGCTAATTTTTTGTCTGCTTGACCTGTCTCTTTGGGATAAGGGAATGTTAAGGCCTCCTGTTAAAGACTGTGGTATTGGTATTTGATTTTTTATGTTCATTAAGATTTGTTTTATATAGTTGGGTGCTCCCAGCCTTGGTGCATAAATGTTTGAGCGTTACCTCTTCCTTTTGAATTTTTCCCTGAACCAGTATATAGTGGCCTTTATTTCATTTGATCATTCTTGGTTGAAGTTGAGACTGTCTGAGAACAGGATTGCTACCCCTGCTTTTTTCTGAGTTGCTGGGGTGTGTAGTATTGTTTTCCATCCTTTGACTTTCAGCCTATAAATTTCTTTTTGAGTTAAGTGTGTTTCTTGTATACAGTGTATTGTTGGATTTTGTTTCCTAATCCACTGTGCTTTTAATTGGTGAACTGAGCCAATGTACAGTAATGGTTCTAATTGATACGTACTGACTTACGATCAACATGTTACTTACCTGCTGTTGTTTATTCCTTTTTCCTTTTTCTCCTGTGTTTGTTTGCCCTATTTAGTGGGTTCCTTCTGTTTTCATTTGTGGAGTTATGATCATTTTGGTCCTTCTCCAGAACATTTTTAGTAGTCTATTTAAGGTTGGCTTTGTCACCATGAAATTCTTTAGTTGTTCTTTTGTCATGGAAGTATTTCACTTCTCCATCAAACTTGAAAGAGCATTTTGCAGGGTATATAAGTCTGGGCTGGAATTTGTCTTCATAAAGGACTTGAAGTACTCTGCTCCATGCTCTTCTTGCCTTCATGGTTTGTGAAGAGAAATCTGCCATTATTTTGATGGGTTTTCCTTTGAATGTGTTCTGTTTCTTTTCTCCAGCAGCTTTCAGTATATTGCACTTGTAATGGATTTCTGGGATCTTGACTATTGTATGTCTTGGAGTGTTTTTAAATGGGTTGAAGTTATTTGGGGTTCTGTATGCTCCGGTTACCTGAATGTCAGATCGTTTCCTCACATTTGGGAAGTTTAGCTATTACTTCTACTCATATTTTTATATCATTTTATTGACTCCTTTCTCATTGATTCCTATTAGTCTCATAATGTTCATCTTTGCATTATCTTGTAGGTGATGAATTATTTTTTCCAGCATCCTAGTTTTTTTTTAAGAGATCTTTTCTTACCTTTTCACTATCTGTAATGGCATCCTCAAGATCTGAAACTCTATCTTCACTTTCACTCAAATGGTTTTCCAAGCTTGTGATTGAGATTTTAAGTTCCCCTATATATCTTCAGCTCTGCTTCATGTGATCTATTTATTTCTTGTATTGCTCATTCAAGGAAACCCATCAATTTTCTAATCTCCTCTATTTTTTTTAATCTGTGTCTTCTTGAGAAGAGTATTTCTTTTCTTTCTTCTTCTTCCTCTTCTTTATTTTTTTTTATTTTTTATTTTTTTGGCAGAACTGGGGATTGAACTCAGGCCCTCGAGCTTGCCAGGAAAGCACTTATTCTACTGAGCTATCTCCCCAGCCCAGAGAGTATTTCTGCTCTGATTTCCTCTATATGTTTCTGCATTTGATTCTTTACTTCAGATGCTATTAATTCAGAGATTTTTTATTTCAGATGTTATTTCTGATCTGAGTTCCTCTATAACTTTGTTCAGTTGTTTCTTTACTTCACACACTATTGTTTCAGACATTTCAGCTATGTGATTCACAATTTCTTCTGTGCTAGTGTCCTCTGCACTTGTTCTGGATGGGCTCTGGGCCTGAGATTGCACTTTGCTCCTTCTGTTAGTCATTTTGTATAGCGCTGACCTCTGATCTTAGGTATAGAGCTTTGGTGCCGTTATAACCTTAGAACTTACTGACATCTGCGTGCAGATCTACTAAAGTTGAGTTCATTGGTTGTTCCTGGCTTGGGTCTGCTGCTGTGCTCAGCTCCTTCCTGCTGCAGTCCTTGAAAGTGAACCTGTTGTCCCCCTCTCGCAAGATGTTCTGTTCCTGGATTAGTTGGGTGGTTCTGACCCCTAGTCTCTCTGTAGGGACTTCAGCTGCACAGTTTCACCCCAAGTCTGTATGCCAGGCCTGGTCTAGGTCTAGAGGGGTCCAGAAGCTCTCCCACACAGTACCAGGGCCTGAGCTTGCGCTGGATGGGAGGAGTGGAGGGTTCCAGAGAGAGTATGGCGAGGTGGTAAGGGTCCCAAGACCTCAGGGGAAGGTCTCACTCATGGGGCTGGCCTGAACTTGATCAAGGAGGTCCAACCAGTGCAGAAGAGCTCAGGAGTTCTCCCACACATTCGCAGGGATAGATGGAAGGGGTGGAAGGTGCTGGAGAGAGCGTGGCAGGAAGGGTCCTGAGAACAAGGGGGAAGGTCTCACTCACCTAATTTATCTTTGTTAATGACAGCTTTCAAGTTGCTTAGCCCAAAAATATTGATCTATTCTAATTAATTAATTTCTCAAGTATGTGTGATATAAATGACATGATAGTTAAGAAGTCAAATCCCAATTCTCATTCTTATCTTGTGTGTCTGTCTCTCTCTTTTTTTTGTCTTTTTGAGACAGAGTCTCACTATGTAGTTCAGGCTGGCCTCAAGCTTGTTTTATAGCCCTGGCTGGCCTCGAACTCACAATGATCCGCCTGAGTGCTATATATATATATATAGGCATGCACCACCAGACCTAGCTTAGGTTCTTATCGTTTGGATGACCTAGCTGGAGATAGTTAATCTATGTCTGAGTAACATAAAAGACCCAAGACAATGTCTAACATACATAAATGATGAACAAACAGTAATTATCCCCACATGCCAGGGATGGACAAGCTTCTAATAACCTTTACACGTGATTATCATCTGCCTACTAGAATATGAGGGTGCAATGTGGTATAACCTACAAGTTACAAAATATAAAGACTACTTTCTATTTGTTTTTTGGTTTTTCTCTTTTCCTACAAACCAGAATGTGAACATGGTGGTGGTGCTTATGGTGACTGAGGTTTATCTCTAATACCATCAGGAATGGTAAAACAACAAGATAAGAGGAACAAGGTCTGTGGATGGCAGCATGGAACAATACTGCCCAAAGCTCCAAACTGCCTCCCCACTCAGACTTACCCAAGCAAGAGAAATAAACCTATTTTTAAACATAAAGTGATAATTCCTATAAGTTACCTCATTTCCTTAACTATAATCCACATGAATCTTTTGATGACATATTTTTCAAACTGTTTTGCATAACGTCCTTACAAATGCATGAATTCTCAAAAGGTATGTTAATATCAAAAAGAAATCATGTGAACAGAAAAAAAAATACAGCATACATGGAAACTTTTGACATCATGTTAAAGATGAAAAAGAATGTCTTTTCCCTTTGAACATTACACTCTGCTGCTTCATGCCTATTCACTTAATATTTTTTTCAGAATAATAGTATACTAGGTGTAAAATTAATGCACTGGTTGATATATTGTGTCATCTTGGGAAGTTTAGGTTAAGTGACTCAGCAAAGTCTTTACTTTGTAAACATCTTGAGCCTGAGCAAGAGGAGGGGCTGGAGACGGTGTGTGCAAGTAGCCTGTATAGTGTAAGGGAGCAAAAGAGGCTCCCTTGTTTTTCCCTGCTGTTGCTCTTGCTTTTGCTGCCTTTTGTTGTACCAGTGCCAATGCCACCCTACCTGGAGTCAGCTCATTAGGGACTGAAACCTCCATAAACTGTGAACTAGATAAACCTTTCCCTCTCTAACTATGGGTGTCAGGTATTTTGTCTCAGCAATGACAGAAAAGTAGCCAATCAGATGGGAAACAAACATATTCTTTTGTTTCCATCCTCAGAAGTAAAGTCTCCTACAGAGAAGAAATTTTTGCTGTTAATACATGAAAAAACTTGATTCCTGGGACCACTATATAAGCAACAATTTCTTTTTCCCAGAAGGCAAATCAAAATTTTCACATGCACCATATCAGTCATAGGTAACCGCCACTTATTAAAAAAAAAAAAGGTAGGGGCTGGGGAGATGGCTCAGTGGAAAAAGTGCTTCCCTGGCAAGCACAAGGGCCTGAGTTCAATCCCCGGTTCAGCCAAAAAAAAAGACAAGAAAAAAAAAAAGCTTTGGGGAGCCGGGGAGATGGCTCAGTGGAATAAGTACTTCCCTGGCAAGTGCAAGGGCCTAAGTTCAATCCCCGGTTCTGCCAAAAAATAAATAAAGAAATAAAAAAAAAAAAAAAATCTAAAAAAAAAAAGGTAAAGTATACACATAAAAGTTTTTGCTGAATGGACAAAAATGAAGATTTTGTTTGCTGAACTTTAATTATTAAACTGTAAAGCAATTTAAAAGAAACTGCCAATCTTAAGTAAACTTTATTCCAGAAAAGCAAAGGAGGCCTCACTGTCTCTATATTCAAAGCTACTCAAATCCTGTCATAACTTGAGGGTAAATAATATCGGATAACCAAACTACATTACTTTATATCTTTTCAGCAGATTGGTTAAAAGCATAACCATGAAGTCAGACTACCTGAAATCAAATTATGGTTCCATCACTTAATATTTTTGTTTCTTAAGCTAAACTACACAATTTTAGCCTGTTTCTTGTAAATGTAGATTAATAGAATTTATCTCACAAGTGTCATTGTAAGATAATATTCAACTATTGATAGAATTTGTCTCACAAAGTAGTACTTATTACTATTGTCTTTTTAGATCTCTTTTTCTCCTTCTACAGATGTGTTTATGTATCAAAATACCGTATATAAAAATGTACTCTGAAACAGACATACACTTGAAAGTAAAATAAAATTTAAGGTCATTGCACCTAAGAATCTCATTATCACACAGCACTGTCCTATAGAAATAGTCACAAATGTGATTCAAACATATTTTAAATTTTCCAGTCCCTACATTTTCAAAAGGTAAATTATTTTTACTAATATATTCTATTTAACCAAGTATATCCAGACTACACTATGGTAACCAATATCTAAAATTACTAGCTGGGCATAGTGACACATGTCTATAATCCCTAGTATTCAGGAAGATCATAAGTTTGAAATCAAGCTGAAGCATTTAGTAAGACTGTCTCAAAATAAAAAAGGCTTGGCATACAGCTCAGGTCTACAGTGTTTTCTTAGTATACCTAAGATCCTGGATTCAATCCTCATAACTGAGAAAAAGTATTGACAAATTTATTATTTCTTTTTGGGTAGTATATCTTCAAACTTCAACAAACATTTTACAGCTAAATACATCTTGATGTACATGCTAAATTTTCATTGAAAATATACATTCTGTTCTTCACCCACTTCATCTCTCATTTACCTATCAGCATACTAAAGAATCTGTGGGCTGTGCCACCCAATACTTGGTAGGCACATGTCACTATTTACATTTAATTTAGATTATTAAACTTCAGTTCCTCAGTTGCAGTGGCCACATTTGAACGTGTTCGGTAACAGTGTGTGACTAGTGGCTGCTGACTAAATATTGGACATTGTAGGTCCAGGGAGAACACAGACATGCAACAGTTACAGTTAAGAGGGAATCTTTTACCAGAAATGTAGGGGATAAGCAGGAATGTGACAGAGACAAACTGGGAAAAACTGTGACAGCAAAAAGAAGCAAAGCCATTAGAAGAAGGTCAACCTTCAGGAACTTCACTAGAAAAACTATAAATAATAGTTCATACTATAAATCATAGGTTCATACCTCAGGATTACAGACGGTATGAACCTAGCCAGGGCTTGGACAAATTCTAAAATGCTTTAAAACCCAAGATATAACCCTGTAGGACACTAGTGATTCACTGAAGACCACTCTTCTCCTTTACCTGTGGAATAATTAAGGATGAAAGAAGTCAAGTGTTGAAATAGGAACAAAAGGAGAATCAAGAAAGCTGTATTCATAGTCCAAGAGGCTAAATAAATGTTTAAGGATCAGCTCAGCACACTAAAGCACCTGCTTAGGCAGGTGCAGGCACCAGAGTTTGACCCCTGGCATGCCATGCCAGGTCCGTCTCCAGGGTATCCTGAGATGGGTGACTGAAACTGGCCATGGTGGTGCTCCCCTGTAATCCCACTGCTTAGGAGACTGAAAACAGGAAAATCACTATGAGTCTGATCTGTGTACTGAGGCCCGATAGACCCTATACTAAACATATTTTAGAAGTTTACAAAATACATGAGGAAGAGCATCTAAAATAATTGGCAAAAATTACCTGAAATAAGTTTGACCATTTTGCCATCATTATCACTTATGAGGTTGTATTATGAGTATTTAACTTTAAGAAACTTTGTGATCTTTCTCCTTTGGAGACTTGTAGAAATTAGGTTTGGAAATTAGTCTGGAGGCACTTTTGACAACTGACACTAATTTCTGCATCCAACAATGTCGTTTAGTAGAAGCCAATCATGAAAATTTCATGAGCCAAAAGACATCTGGATTGTTTAACTGCCATTGAGTTGCACAAGTAGTACTTAGCAGTGTTCCAAAAGGTCTTATTATCTAGGCAGGCTCACATGATGGAGTTATTGCATGTAACACAGAGGCGTAAGAGTTTAATGTAATATAAGTACAACAGAGAGTAAAGACAAAAAGTTGTAAAGAAGGTATTTTGAGTGTCTTGAGTCATGAAATAATAAAGTTGGCATAACTACATATCCCAAAGAACTACATCTTTTAAAAAACATATTCCAAATATGAAGTAATAAATTTGAAAACCTTCAGAAATGACCAAAAGTAAAAATCACTGGACAAAACCTTTATATTCACTAGAGAAACATTATTTTTAAGAAACCAAAAATAGGGCTGGGAAGCCGGGCGTGGTGGCGCATGCCTGTAATCCCAGCACTAGGGAGGCTGAGGCAGGAGGATTGTTGTGAGTTCGAGACCAGCCTGAGCTACAAAGTGAGCTTAAGGCCAGCCTGAACTGCACAGTGAGACCCTGTCTCAAAAAAGACAAAAAAAAAAAAAAAAAAAATAGGGCTGGGGAGATAACTCAGTGGAATAAGTGCTTGCAGGCAAGTGTAAGGTACTGAGTTTGATCCCTGGTACCACCCAAACAAAAAACAAAAAACAAAAAAAAATATGCAAAATCCTGTTTTAAGGCCTGAGTGCTCCAAAATGGCCCACTTAATAGATACTTATTCTTAGTTTCCACAATTGCTCAAAATTTACAAAATATCTTTCACAACTTTTATTTTGCATAACCCTAAGCAATGCTGATAAAATATGCTAAACTTAAATTTTAGACTAAATTAACAGCAATTTCAATACATCTTAGCATTTAGGTAGCAATTCTTAAAGTTTATATAAGTTTATATAGGATAAGGTAGTAGGTGTATTTTATTTAAAGTATTAACCGTATCCCAGAAAACTGGGATATGCTTCACAAAGATTTCAGTTTTTCTCAATTGACTTTCATCATAAAATCAGACAGGCCCATGGTTAATGTTTTGTTTCTGACAGGCAAAGGGCAAGTAAAAATCCTAGCAGAATTTTTTAACATCAAAAACAAAAAAAGTGAAACACAAAGAAAGACATGGGCAGGGGCTACTCTGCTCTTAAAAATATTAATATGACAGCGTTGATTCCAGGCACAATGCCAATTCTTTTTAAACTCCTAAGGTGGTGTAAAAGAAACCCCTTCCACTGCTACTCTTTCATTGCAGAATCTACTGCAAAGTTGCCCCAATTTTTTTATCTCAATTTCCTCATTTCGACCCAATATAAACAGGCTTTTGGTCTCACCACTTGAAGAAAACACTTCTGTGTAAGGTTATCAAAACTACTTTTATTTTGGAAGAAGCCAATGAATGGTCGAACTTCTCTGACCTCATTAAAAAACAAAAACAAAACAAGTCTTCCTTTATCTTTTGACCTAATTGACTACTTTTTTCTTAAAATGTCCTTTTCTAGGTGAATTATAAATTGCTACTTCACTGTATACCATCTAGGTATCTTTTCCTATGATGCCAAGCTCAAACTGCTACACCAGCCCCACTCCCCCACCCTAGGCACCTGCCACTGCTGGGTATGTGCCTGTAATCCCAATGCTGAGGAGGCTGAAAACAGGAGGATCACTACAAGTTTGAGCTGCGTAGTGAGACCCTGTACCAAATACATAAATAAAGAATAGAGGCCCAGCACTATTCTAGGTCCTCTTCTCTTTTCCACTCACACTCTTTTCCTAGGTGATCCCATCTAGACTGAAAGCTTCAAATATCATAAGTGTGTCGGTGACTCTCAGCCTGACATCTGAACTCTGAACTCTAGACCCTAAAAAGACAACCACTGTCCCATATTTCCACTATGATATCCATAAGCATTTCAAACTTAACTCTTTTGATATGCCTTATCTGGGCCCCATAGACTAGAGTTTTGTTTTATTTCTTTTTGCAAGCAGTTCTATTTGTGAAGATTGGTATTTCGTGACCTTTTTTCTTTCTTAAAGGTCTTCCAAAGAGCAAAGTGAAATTTACTATTTTTTTTCAACAGAAACATTTATTTCTCATTCAACTACCAGACATATGTATTAGATTCTCTTGATAAATCTAAAATAGGACCAGGGAGACAGCTCAGAGTCTAAGTGCCTGCCTGGCAAGGGCAAGGACCTAGATTTGATTCCTGGTACTGCATGTCACTCCACTGAAACTGGGCATGGAGGCTCACACCTGTAATCTCACAACTGGGGAGACTGAATTAAGAGGACTGCTTCATCATAAGATCCTGCACCAAGTACATAATTTTTTTAAAAAAATCTAAAATGCATTATATGAGGCATCAGTGGCCATCCTTTTCCTATTTAGAAATCTTTTGCTGCTTCATTATCCTGAAATTATTTCATCATTACTTATCAGTTATTTTCAATTATATTTTGAAAGACATCAATAAGAGGATGGAACAATAACGGAATTGCCTACAAGATACTGTACTATCATATCATTCTTCAGATTTCTTACTGTATTACCCAACATACTATACTGCCTCACCTTTTAAAAAAAAAAAGAAAAAAAAAAAAAGGATTTCATACAGAGTCTCACTACACAGCCCAGACTCATAGTGATCCTCCTGTTTTCAGTCTCCCCAGTGCTGGAATTACAGGCATGCACATCATGCTTGGATTTGGTAGCTGGCTCAGCACACCAGGGTGGGCTAGTGTGGAATGTGGTGCTGGGGAATCAAACCTCAGTCCCTGTGTTTGCCTAAGCAGGCACTTAGTCTGCTGAGCTAGCTCTCCGACCTTTTGAAAAGAAACCTAAAGATACCAACCTGCATTGCTGTGTGGCAGGGAATGGGCAATTAATTATAGTGGGTTTTTCCCCATTTTCCATTTGCCTTCAAAACCATAATCTTATAGAATAAAAATTGGGATTCTTAGGTTCACATGATTAAAATTTCTAATAATCCTTTTCATTTTTCTTGTATATGTCTGTAAATTATTTATAAAGTAACTTAAAATAGAAAAAAGTTGAAAATTTAATAAATACAGTATTTCTGAGGATAAGTGATGACTATTTCCCTTGGTACAATGAATGTTCATGTAGCCCAAACAACAGTGTTATCAAACCAAACCTCTACTTCCAGATGCAAGACTTAACCATTTCAGTTACACAGTGCCACTATGTACTCTGACCATTCTCGTCTCCTTCAGCAACGTGCCCAGGCATCAGTTAACTTCTACCAACCTTACCATCAAAACATACCCTGAACATCCCCGTCTACCACCTAGACTCAAGCCATTGCCACAAGCAACACTATCCTGCCAGGTCTTTTATTTTCTTCTTCTTCTTCTTCTTCTTCTTCTTCTTCTTATTATTATTATTATTATTATTATTATTATTATTATCTGCCTTTCTCACAGATTAGAAACATCTCACTTTGAAAAGAAAAACATTCTCTAAAAGTTTTGTATCACATTTGTATCCCAAATTCTGACAGCCCACAGGTTTCTGAGTGATCTGTCCCCTGACTGCCTCTCCAGTGTTACGCCCTCATAGCTCCTTAGTCACACTGGCCTCATTTCTGCCTTTAGCCATACCAAGTTAATTGCTACCTGGTAGTTCTTTTTGCTAGGAATGTTCTTATAGTGGGGTCCTCATAACTTTCTCCTCCTCATCCTTTAGGTCTTCTTTGAATCTGCCTAAACAAATCTTGTCATTCATAATCAACCAATATCCATTTTAACTTTTCATATTCATCAACTGTATCTTATTAATTATTAAAATTAACTTTTGTGAGTCCAGGGACACACTGCTCAACAGCATAGCACCTGCCTGGCAAGAGTGAAATCCTGAATTCAATTCCTGGTTCCTCCCGAAAAACTGTGAACAATTTATTTTCTTTCTACCCCTTCTGCAATGTGATCTTAAGGAGCGAAACTACCTTGGCTCATCACTGTATTCCCATCACTGAGAATAGGAACAATTAATAGGTGCTCAATAAATATTAGCCACTTAATTTATAAAAATGGGATCCATAAAAATTGCCATCAACTCTTTGTTGAGGACACATGAGAGAAATTTTAGCAGGCAGCACATGACCTCTGCACCCAGCCTTAACTCCAAGTATTCCTTACCCAACAAAGAACAGCAATGTCTGTGCATCAATTGGTTAATGCCATGGCCGGGCGTGGTGGCGCATGCCTGTAATCCCAGCACTCGGGAGGCTGAGGCAGGAGGATTGTTGTGAGTTCGAGACCAGCCTGAGCTACAAAGTGAGCTCAAGGCCAGCCTGAACTGCACAATGAGACCCTGTCTCAAAAAAGACAAAAAAAAAAAAATAAAAAATAAAAAAAAAATAAAAAATTGGTTAATGCCATACAGTCTTAGATGTAAATATCAGTATTATGTTAAATCTGTAAAAGTCAAATTGAAAATGTATTTTAAAAAAGGATGTCTGTACTCTCCTCCAAATTCCTTAGCTCAATGAAGCACATGTTTGCAAATATCAAGCAAATGAGAAACTGCCAGATTTTGATATTTCTCAGTATCGATGCTGGATTAGTTTTACTAGAAAAAAATACGGCTCAAAACAGTGTGAAGCTGACAGGTTCTGTCTCTTCCCCTGACCACAACTGCATTCTCCCCAGTCAACTTTCAGCAAAGCCCAATAAATAAAAGAACTTGGAAAGCTTTAGGATGAATTATTTCAAAATTATCTGTCTCACCAGAAAAACAATATCTGTTTGTGTACCACTGTTTGGGAGTGTGCTATTGACGTCACCATTTTCAACATTCTTAATGGACTAGTCATTATAAGTATCTAGGTATTTTAACTAAGCAATATTGGTGTATTGAAAATATCTAATCTTTGAGGTGAAAAAATAATCCTCTGAAGCGTATTTATAAAAAGTGAGACTGTTATAGGTTCTAGTTGCCCCCCCAAAAGCCCCATGTAGTCATATGGTGGGGACTTCTTGAGTTTGAAATTAACTCATGATCTACTGGTATTATGGGTTTTAGTATTGGGATTATGGGTATGAGTACTACACCCCACCCTGGGGCAAAGTGCCTGCATGTAATATAAAAGACAAAGAGACAGACTTTCTGTAGCCATTGCTCTGTTAATGTTGTTGTTCCGGCCATGAACTGATGCCCTCTGACATGTGCCAGTCTGCCTTGGAGCCAGCTGAGTATGGACTGAAACCTTCAGTAACTGTGAGCTAAATAACCTTTCCTTCCTTCATTTTGGGTGTTGGGTATTTGTCCCAGCAATAAGAGAATAACTAAAACAGATACAGTAATCAAAACCCATTAAGGATTAAGTAATATACTATATCAAAACCCAGCATTGGGGCCAGGGAGATGGCTCAGTGGAATAAGTGCTTTCCTGGCAAGCACAAGGGCCTGAGTTCAACCCCTTGGTTCTGCCAAAAAAGAAAACAAAAAACAAAAAACCAGGATTATATGCTTCTCAAAATTAGTGAAACAACAACTGATACAAATGTAAGCATACAAAACTTGTTACACATCCTAGTAAATTTGGATAGGTGAAACATAACATCTCTAATCCAACTACCAGTACTACCTTGAAACTTAAAGCCATCCAAAAAACCATGTTTTAGGTGATAAAAATGTCACTTGTCAATAAAAATACACTTGAAGTAGGATAAGACCCAAAGGAACAGAAGCAGTATCATCTACAACACTGTAGTATTACTAAAAATTTAATTCACCTAGCTATAAGATAAAAATACTGTTATCTATAAATTGAAGTGTATCAAATTCTACTTTGTCTTCTGACTTATATTTATCATTTGAAACCTCCATTAAATTCCTTCATTAGTGGACAAAAAAACGTCTGTCCATATTTTGTTCCTGGCTACATCCTGGACATTCTTAGTCAGCTGAAATGTCTTTCCCCTTCTATCCCAGCTCTGAAATAAAACTTGGCCACTGAATTTCTATTATCTTCACCCTGGCATTAACTTCTTCCCTACCAAACTCGAGGTTCCAGAGTTACAGGAATTAAAAATAAATAAATAAATAAGTGAAGGCAATAAAGGTACAAATATCTCCCCTTACCGAGAGAAACAAAGGAGATTTTTCTCAGCATCTTTTTAAATCCACAAATTAGGGAGTGTCACCGATTTTAAGAACCAAATGAAATTTGGGGCTGGGTATAGTGGTGCACACTTGTAATCCCAGCACTCGGGAAGCTAAGAAAGGAGGATTATTATGAGTTCAAGGCCAGCCTAGGATACATTGTGAGCTCAAAGCCCACATGAACTTTGTAGTGAAATCCTGCCTCAAAAAACAAAACCAAAAACCAACTTTGAGAGTCAGTTTGTTGACCTCATTTTACAAAAAAGCAAAACTATATATAAAATTAATTCTCCAGCTTTATCATTTTAAAATTTCATAACTTAAGTTGAAAAATGCCATTAGACAAAGAACAGCAACTGCATAATATTATCCCTAACCACTAAGACAATATGCAATGTATTTAATTATTGAAACTGTCTTACTAGTCTGTTTTGAAACTCTCACTGCTATTTGCTTCTCAATAAAATTATTTTTAAAAAAAGTTTATCCCTTCTATTCAATGAATCTAGTTTTCAGCTTGATTTACATGCAGTACAAGTCAAAGAATGGCATTCATTCTGCAAACACATGCTAACATCTACTTTGTCCCAGGCAATATAAAGATAGACGGGAGGGAAGAAAGCATGATACTTTCTGCCCTAAGTGAGTTTATACACTTGAGAGAGAAAAAAGACAATGAACAAAAGAAAAAAGCAGTAAGTAAAACACAGTATATTACCTGGTAGCAGTAAGAAGACAAGACAAGAAAAGGACATGTGGAGTACAGTAGGGACAGTGTGTTGATTTTAATGGAAGAAGGAAGGTCTCACTGAGGAGGAAATATGTGAGATAGGAAAGAGGTAATGGAACAAGTCAAGTGTACATCTACAGAAAAGCACTACAGAGAAGATAACAGCAAGATCAATGTCTGAAGTGGGGCTCTGTCTGGAATGTTCAAAGAAAGAGAAGATAATCTGAGCAACAAATTTGACGATAAAAATAGATTAATATATGAACCACTGTTAATCAGCTATTTTTGTTTTGCACATCTGTAACATATGTATTGTTTTATGTTACCCTGTTTCTTATTTATGTTCTTGCTTTTGTTTTCATTCTTCAAAATAAAATAAAATAAAAAATTTTAAAAAAAGACAGAAAATAATCAAATTCTTTTTTTTTTTTTTTTTTTTTTAGAACTAGGGTTTGAACTCAGGCCCCTGTGCTTGCAAAGGAAGCCTTCTACTGGGCCATCTCCCCGGCCCCAGCAATCAAATTCAAAAACAAAAAGGCAGAAAGGCAATGCAGCTGGAGTACAAGACACAAGGAGATCCCTTAAGCACCTCTAAGCCATACTAAGGACACTGGGTTTTACTCTAAATGGGCCATCACATGAAGTGTTGAGCAAAGGAGTGATGTGATCTGATCTTGTTTTAACATGATGACTCTAGCTACTGGAAAACTAAAGGCAGATGTAATGGAGTCACAAGAGCAGTTAAAAGGCCACAACAATTATCCAAACAAAAGACAATGTTGGCTCAGACTAGTGGAACAGTACCACGAGTAATGAGGACTGGATACATCCCACTGCACAGCTAACAGGATACGCTGACAAACTGGAGTGGTGGGTGATATGTGGACATATAATAAGCAGCATCCACTCAGAGTTTTGACAGATGTAACTAGGAAATTATTGCTTCAGTCAAAAAATAAAACATTTCTTTCACCCCAAAAATATTTCTCATGCTGTTTTCTACTCCTCAGAAAAAGCACCAATGTTCTGCTCTCACTACAGTGAATGTTTCTAAAATTTTATATAAACTGAGTCTTACAAAGAGAAATCATCCCTAGCATCTTTCATACAACATAATGACTCTGGCATACATTTATACTGTTCATATATCAATAGATCAATCATTCTCTTTCATTGCTGATTGGCACTATATTCCTTAAAAACACAAGCCATTTTTTAACTTATTCACATGTTAATATACATACTGGTTGTTTCCATTTTTAAGCTACTATGGCTAAAACTGATATAAATACTTGTCAACAAGTCTTTAAGTATATATGTTTCCACTTCATGGTTTGCTCTATAAACTCTCTTTGAGAAGTGGACTTTTTAGCAGTCCTCTTTTGGGTTTGATCCTGTCTCCCAGGAGCTGTCTCTCCCAATAAAGTTTTACTACTCTTAACCTCTGTTATTCCTTAGAATTCATTCTTTGATATTTGAGGCACACAAATTAAGCTTATGTAATATCTAGGAGGTTGGGAGTTATGAGCATTTCCCCTATACCTTTATCAGGTTTTTTAACTTTAGACATTTCAACAGGTATATGTACGGAAGGTTCTAAGGATCTCATTGTGTTTTTAATTCGTATTTGCCTGATAACTAAGAAAATTGACCTTTTCATGTGATTATTGGTCATTTGTGTAGCTTTTGTTTTATGAAACTTATTTCCTAATTATTGAGTTTTTCTGAAAGCATGTTAATTTCTGGGCATTTACAAACATGCTTGCTCTTCAGCAATACACTTTCAAACTGCTACTTTACCAATCATTGTACTTGGTAATGCTATTTCTTTACTAATTATTATGCTCTGAAAATCTTGTCTTTAACATGCATTTACTCTTCTAATTAATATAAATTTTCTGATCTAATTTCAACAAATATTTTATTTTGGCACACTGAATCAATTAAGCAATTCTGAAAGCATTGATACCTTTATTTTCATCCCCATCACAAACATGTATAACTTTTCATTAAAATTATTCCTTTTAGTAGAATTTTATAATTTCTTAATTTACTTGCCATGTTTTTATTAAGATACTCTCTAATGTAATCACATAGTATTTTTCATTATATTTCCTGATTTACTGTCTTACAGAGACATCACCAACTTTATTTTTTATCCAACATCTCTCATATTAATTTCTGTCTTTTATTAATGGTAATACTTTTTCATTTACTTTTTGATTCCTAGGTACAATCATTCTGCCTGCAAATAATAAAAACTGTACCTCCCTTCTCCCAAAAGTCCTGTTTCTAATTTGTTTTGTTTTATTGCACTGCCCAGAATTTGCCCAAAAAAATGGCAACAGTACTATAAGCTTTTTTCTTTCTAACTTCACAGAAATGTCATTACCATTTTGCCATATAGCATGACACTGACCACTGGTTTGAATTTTTTTAGCTAAAGAAATCTTGACCTTTACTGTTACAGATGTAATAAAGAATACTGAATTTCATTGAGCTTTTTCTGACATAAATTAAGATAACCAGGTGATTTTTCATTTTCCTAATATCCATATATGTTTCATTTAATGGATAAATTCTGATTATCTAATTATAGTACTACACTTTAATATACTGTTGAATATCATCTTCTAAACTTTTATACTGGCTTCTCCCAGCCATATTTGTACCTGAAATAGGCATATAATATTACTTTACAAGCTTTGTCAAATTTGAGTTGGGGGAAAAAAAAATGAATAGCTTTGCAAACTGGTACGTTGTGAAACAGTGTAATTTAAAAAAGTTTCCTAGAACGCTTGGAATACCTTATATCCATAAAACCATTTAGGTGGGTTTGCTGCTATTTGCTGCTTTATTTATTTTTTTATTTTTTTTTATTGAACCACAAATGTCAATCAGACAGTTTCAAGACACCTTAACAATACAGATTCGATAAATTAATACATTGCAAACTGTTTACATAAATATTTGCTGCTTTAGTCAGAAAGAATGGGTTTGTAATCTTCATAATTTAAGAAAGAAGTGGAAAAATTACTTTAGTATTCAGCTACTTACTGAGAACCTGTCCATGTGCTATGCACCACAGTTAAAAAAAAAAGAAAAAAATTAACACTACCCCCTGTCAGGCTATACTCAGGACAGAACTTTCCTAGCACCCAACCTGTTTGTCAGCAGCCACACTGTAACAGTGTGCTCAGAGGTGCTGCTGCCCTCAGCAAACACAACATGTAGTAAAAGAAGAGATAAGGCAGACCATGGAATCTTCCAAGCACCAGTACACCTGATAACATCCATACATTGGCACAAGGCAATCTAAGGACTTTGTCCACAGAGAGATGGGGCTCTTTGAGAACTTTGACCCCTGTGTTTGCTCACAGCATGCAATGTCCCTTGCCTTCTTTCAAGCCCTATAAAAGAACCCACTCTCCTTTGTTCCCCATAGATGGCCTTTTTCCCTCCATCTGCCTGCACCCAGGTATGCCCTGATGTCTTTACAAAACCCAAGTGGCCTTTGCCTTACTCTGTTCATTTACACCCTCAAAGAAAGTCAGTGAGAGAAACAAGTAGTATAGGTTGTTAAGAGTAGGAAGACAAGAGTATGAGGAGCTACAAAAGCATTTGGCATAAAAATTCAAACCTATTCTATGAAGAACAAGAGCCAGCTTCCCCAAGAATATAAAATATAACTTGAACTCTATGGATAAGTAGAAATTAACTGTTCAAAATAGGGCTCCAATGTCGGCTTTTAGTGCTATGGTCATCCACTAGGTAAATAATTATTGAATTTTTGATATAATTCAGCTATAAAAAAACCTGTAAATATAATATCATGTATGCACCTTGTACAATACCAAAACGTTATGA
>PVKA01001029.1:0-35357 GCA_004027165.1 Ctenomys sociabilis
TCCTCTCTCTCTCTCTCTCTCTCTCTCTCTCTCTCTCTCTCTCTCTCTCTCTTTCTTTCAAGGTCTCATTATGCAACTCTCATTACTCATAGTGATCCTCTTGTTTTCAGCCTTCCCAGCACTGGGATTACAGGTGTGTGTCACAAGCCCAGACTCAGTGGCTGGCTCAGCACACTTGGGGGCGGAACATATGTGCCATGCAGTACTGGGGATACAACCCTGGTCCCTGTGCTTGCCTAAGCAGGCGCTTAGTCCACTGAGCTATCTTTCCAGTCCTCTGGATTTCTAATATAAGAGAAATCATATGATATTTATGCTTCTGTGTGTGATTTATTTCACCAAGGTATCAAGGTACATTTGTTTTCCTATGAATGACTCTGTATATCCTTCTTTATGGCAGAGTAGTACTTCATTTTCTTTACCTATTCATATGCTAGTAGGCTGTTTTCCAGATCCAGCTATTATAAATATGTTGCTAGAAACATGAGTGTGCATATGTTTGCTGGAATATAATGCCTTTAAACTTTTTGAGAAGATACCTAGAAGGGAAATATATCTGGGTAAAATGGAATTTCAGTTTTAGATTTTGAGGAATCTCAGACTGATTCTACAGCAGTTTTACTTCTTCACATTCTGAACAATGGAGAAGGGTTCCTTTCCCCCTGCATCCTCATAAGTATTTATTTGATTTCTTCATGATGACCGTTCTTTCCTCAACAAGACAGAATCTCGCTATTTTGTAAGACTGCATTTCCCTAGTGGCCAAAGATGATGAACTTTTTCTAATATATTTTCTGGCCATTTTTATTTCTTTTCAGCAAAAATTCATTTCGATTTCCCTTTTTTTTTTTTTCATTGGCTCTTTCATTTTTGGGAGACCTTTTTTTTTTTTTTTTCAGTTCTTTATATTCTTTATATATCCTAGATGTGAGTCCTCTTTTGAGGGTACCAGGCCAAATATTTTCCACATCCTGTAGGTAGTCTCCTCACTCTGGTTCACCCTTCCTTTTTGTGCAGCAACTTTTTCAGTGGGATGTGATTCAATTCTCTTATTATTGGTACTGTTGCTTGTGCCATTTGTGCTTTTTATTTTATTTATTTATTTATTCATTTATTTATTTATTTTTTGGCTTAAGACTTTATTGTTGTGCATTACATCAGCCTTTTTCATCTCAAAAATTAAAGGACCAAGAAAATAGCATGTTTGGTTAGCAAAAATAAAATAAAATGAAATACAATCAAATATATTTTTTTTCTAGTCTTTTTTTTTAATCAAATAACTGGCTGGCTTATTTATCTTCATAGTTTTTTGATCTTAAGTCTATTTGTATAATAATAATAATAATAGCATTATTATTATTTTTAAATTTTTATTTTATTGAAGTACAAATATCAATAAGACAGTTTTAAGATACCTTAAAAAGATGGATTTGATAAATTAATACATTGCAAACTGTTTTCATAATGATTTGGTATCATAGAAGGTGCATACATGATATTATACTTACAGACATTATTATAGCATATGTCTCCTATCAGTAAATAGAGTGTAGCTGTTTATGTATCTTATTTTTTATACCTGAATTACATCAAAGATTCATTAATTAATACTTTCTACCTTGTTATTTTCCTAGTGGTTGTCCATAGTACTAGAAGCCGACATAATATCCTGTCCAACCACCATTAGTGCAAATCTTGCCTCTCATAGGATTATGTAGAAGCACAGCATTATCTATCCCAACTGTACTGTCCATACACACAAATCATGATTCTTCCTTTCTATACCCCTTCCTTTGTCTATACTTGTCAAAGATGGGCACTCCATTGTCATTCAACTAATTTAGGTGCCTGAACTCAACGACATAATCCAATACAGTCCAGCATTCCACAACAATAGTGAGTTATCTGTAGAAGTTGTCAACCATAGCCATTTACAGCTCAACTTATTATTATGGCCCCGCAGTGTATACTTCATTTTCATACTTTCCTGCTGGATGGTTAAGACCTAGATAGAGCAAGACCTATATACCAACACATTCACTTTATGTTTCTTATGAGGTCAGTGAAGTCCCCTCAGGGTTTATCCTGTAGTCCTGTACCTTATTCTGTAGATCCTTTGTCTGTGTCATCCATATGGATGGGCCACGGCCAATGCTTGACCAGTTTGCTCTCTGTGAGAGCCTGAGAGAAAGTTTTCTCTTCATGTGACTCTCCCTAGGCACACTATAGAAATTCGATCTCTTTCCTCTGTGGCTCCATAATCTCCTTGTTCAGAAAATTTGGAGCTTAACTGAGTTTCATGATGTTGCAGTACAGGTTCTCCTATGTCCTGAATCTTCAGTGACCTTGAAAGGCTAGGGCCAAAATGTTGGCTGGCCTTGTGGCTCTTCTATTTCTCCAACTCTGACTTGTGATCTTAGGATGTTAACCATCCAGAAGAAAAGCTGGTTAGTATCCAGCAGCATATGCCATTCACTTTGCCTTACCTGACTCAATTGTTTTTAGTTGTTGTTGTGCATTTCCATTTGTATTTCTGCTTTTCACTTCTTATACTAGGGAGAATATATGATATTTAGACGCATGTATGTCTGGTTTATTTCACTTATGAGTATATGTTCAAGTGGCATCCACTTCAGTATAAATGCTTCAAACTTATCATTTTTAATAGCTGAGTGATACGCCATTATATAGAAATACCACATCTTTTTCAACCATTCCTCATGTGATGGACATCTTGGTTGTTTCCAAGATTTTGCTATCACAAATTGTGTTGCTCTAAACATAGGTACACATATATCACTATGATACAATGTTTTCAGTTCCTCTGGGAAAATTCCCAGTAGGGGGATAGCCGGCTTGAATGGGATTTCTAGTCCTACTCTTCTGAGGAGTCTCCACACTGACCTCCACAATGGTTGTACCAATCTACATTCCCACCAGCAGTGGAGAAGTGTTCCCTTTTCCCCACAACCTCTCCAACATTTGTTGTTGGTTGATTTCCTTATGATAGCCATTCTTTCTGGAGGGAGATGATATCTCAGTGTTGTTTTTATTTGCATTTCACGGATGACTAGCTACGTGGAGCATTTTTTCATATATTTATTCACTTCTTTAATTTTGTCCTCTGAGAAGTATGTATTCATCTCAGATGCTCATTTCTGGATTGGGTCTTTAAAGTTGAAGGCCCTAATGTGTTTGTTCTTTATATATTCTAGAGAGCAAACCTTTGTCTGAGTGCTTATTAGTTAGGATTTTTTCAGAATTTGTGGGTTGTCTTTTCACTTTGTTGAGTTTGTTTTAACCTGCAGAAACTCCTCAAGAAGAGTTGATCCCAGTTGTTGATTCTTTCAAGTGCTTCCCGTGCAAATACATGTTTGTTCATGAACTTTTTGCCTACCCCTATGTCTTCAAGGTTCCTCCTACTTTCTCCTCCAGGAGATTGAGTGTTTCTATTTTAATGTTTAGACCTTTAGTCCATTTTGACTTTAACTTAGTGCATGATGATAGAGCTGGGTCAAGTTTTAGTTTTCAGCATGTAGAAAGGCAAGTTTTCCAGCACCATTTGTTAAAGAGGCTACCCTTCTTCCACTAAGTATGATTGGCCCCTTTGTTGAAGATCAGATGGCTGAGTGTGTTCATAGATGCTTCTGCACCTTCTAATCTATTCCATTGATCATCAGGTCTATTTTGTTGCCAATACCATGTTGATTTTATCACAGTGGCTTTATAGTATAATTTCAAATCAGGAATTGTGATGCCTCCTGCCTTGTCTTTATTGGCCAAGATTACCTTTGCTATTCTAGTTTGTTTCTGGTTCCAAATAAATTTTAGGAATGATTTCTCTATGTCTGGGAGGTATGTTGGTGGCAGTTTGATAGGGATTGCATTAAATCTGTACAGCAATTTTGGGAGTATGGCCATCTTCACGATGTTGGTTCTTCCTATCCAGGAGCATGGAATATCTTTCCATTTTATGAAATCCTCTATAATCTCTTTTCTTAGGGTGTTGTAAAAGATTTTCCATGAAAAGATCTTTGACTTCCTTATTTAAGTGAATCCCAAGGTATTTCATTTTCCACTGTGCTATTGTAAAAGGTATTGCTTCTATTGTTTCCCTTTCACTGTGCTTGTTATCTGTATAGAGGAATGCTATTGACTTTTGAGTGTTCATTTTCTATTCTGCTATGGTACTGAGTTTCTGTATCGATTGTAGTAGTTTCTTGGCAGAATTTTTGGGGTCTTCCAAGTAAAGTATCATGTCATCTGCAAAAAGTGATAATTTAACTTCTTCTTTACCTGTTCTTACTCCCTTTATTTCTCCCTCTTTTCTAATGGCTGTTGCTAAGGATTCCAAGACTATATTTAATAGGAGGGATGATAGAGGACATCCTTGTCTTGTACCTGATTTAAGAGTAAGCGATTTCAGTTTTTCCCTATTTTGGATTATATGAGCTTTTGGGCTGTGATAGATGGCTTTTATCAAGTTAAGATAGAGTCTATCCATTCCAATTTTCTGTAGACCCTTGAACATGAGTGAGTGTTGGACTTTGTCAAAAGCTTTCTCTGCATCAATTGAGATGATCATGTGGTTTTTTAGATTTTAGTCTATTATTACAGTGTATTACATTTATAGCTTTTCAAATATTGAAGCATCCTTGCATGCCTGGGATGAATCCTACCTCTTCATGATGTATGATCTTCTTGATGATTTACTGTATTCTATTTGCCAGGATTTTGTTGAGTATTTTTGCATCTATGTTCATGAGGGAGATTGGTCTGTAGTTCTCTTTTTTGGTTGTGTCATTCCATGGTTTTGGAAACAGTATTATACTTGCCTCCAGAAATGAGTTTGGGAGGACTGTTTCCATTTCAATTTCATTGAAGAGTTTGTGGAGTGTGGGGATTATATCTTCTATAAATTTCTTGTAGAATTCAGCTGTGAATCCATCAGGACCTGGACTTTTCTTTGTTAGTAGGCTTTTTATTACGTTTCGTATTTCGTTGGCTGCTATTGGCTTATTGAGAGTTGTTATATCTTCTTGATTCAGTTTTGGTAATTTGTACGTTTTGAGGAATCTATCCATTTCTTCTGTGTCTTCTATTCTGTGAGTGTAAAGATTCTCGAAGTAACTATTGATAATCTTCTGAATTTCTGGGTCTGTGGTGATTTCACCCTTTTTATTCTTTATTGCATGTACTTGAAGTTTCTCTTGCCTCTTTTTGATGAGGTTGGCTAGAGTCTTATCAACTTTATTTAGTTTTTCAAAGAACCAACTTTTTGATTTGTAGATTCTTTGAACTCTTTTCTTCATCTCAGTTGGATTAATTTCTGCTCTAATCTTTATGATTTCTTTGGGCTCTGGGTTTCATTTGCTCTTCTTTTTCTAGTTGACAGAGGTGCAACATTAGGGTGCTAATTTGTTCCTGTTTTATTTTTCTAATGTGTGAGTTCATAGCTATGATTTTCCCTCTAAGAACTGCTTTCATCGCATCCCATAAATTCTGGTAAGTTGTGCTTGAATTTTCATTGAATTGTAGATACTGTTGAATTTCTTGCTTACTTTCTTCTGCAACCCATTGATTGCTGAGGAGGGTGTTGTTTAGTTTCCATGAATTTAGTGGGTTTTTCTGGTGTCTTTTGTCGTTTATTTCCAGTTTCATTGCACTGTGGTCAGATAATATGCATGGAATAATTTCTATTTTCTTGCATATACTTACATATGACCTGTGGACTAGTATGTAGTCTATTTTGGAAAATGACCCGTGTGCAGTTGAAAAAATATGTATTTAGTTGTGGTTGGGCGGAATACTATGTTTATATCCACCAGGTCCATTTGTTGCAAGCTCTGGTTCAGTTCTGCTATTTCCTTGCTAATTCTTTGTCTGGTTGAACTATCTTTGTGAGATAACAGGGTGTTAAGGTCTCCTGTTAAGATTGTGTTCTTAGACATTAAGTTTTTCATGTCCGTTAAGATTTGTCTTACATCGTTGGGTGCTCCTGTGTTTGGTGCATATATATTTATGAGTGTTACCACTTCCTCTTGAATTTTTCCCCTGATCAATATATAGTGACCTTCTTTGTGTCTTTTGATCCTTCTTCGTTTGAAGTTGAGACTGTCTGAGAACAGAATTGCTACTCCTGCTTTTTTCTGAGGTGCTGGGTCATGTAGTTTTGTTTTCCATCCTTTGACTTGGAGCCTATGAATGCCCTTTTGAGTTAAGTGTGTTTCTTGTATACAGCATATTGTTGGATTTTGTTTCCTAATCCACTGTGCCAGTCTATTTCTCTTAATTGGAGAATTGAGTTCATTTACATTGATAGTTATAATTAAAATGTGCTGACTTATGTTTGTCATGATATTTACCTGGTGTTGTTTACTCATTTATATTCTGTGTTTAACTGTCTGTCCTGTTTAGTGGGTTCCTTCCATTCTCATTCATGGAGTTCTGGTCATTGTGGTCTCTCTCTAGAACATCTTTCAGCAGCCTGTGAAGGGATGGCTTTGTCATCATGAAATTCTTTAGTTGTTCTTTGTTGTGGAAGTATTTCACTTCCATCAAACTTGAAACAGGGTTTTGCAGGGTATAATAGTCTGGGCTGGAATTTGTTTTTGTGTAGGACTTGAAGAACTCTGCTCCATGCCCTCCTTCCTTCATTGTTTTTGTGGAGAACTCAGCTGTAATTCTGATGGGTTTTTCTTTGAATGTGTGCTGTTTCTTCTCTCTAGCAGCTTTCAGTATATTATTTTTGTGTTGGATTTCAGGGATCTTAACTAGTATTTGTCTAGGTTTGTTTCAGTTTGGGTTGAAGTTATTTGGTGTTCTGTATGCTTTGGTGACCTGAATGTTGGATTGTTTCCTCATATTTGGGAAGTTTTCTGCAATTACTTCTCCCCAAATTCTTTTTATGTCATTTGTATTCACTCCTTCATTCTCGTTGATACCAATTATTCTCACATTGTTCATCCTGGCATCATCTTGCAGGTGATGGATTATTTTTTCCTGCATTCTCGTTGTTTTTAAGAGATCCTTTCTCACCTTTTCACTAGCTGCTCCAGCATCTTCAAGCTCTGAAACTGTCTTCGCTTTCACTCAAACGGTTCTGTAGACTCGTGATTGATATTTTTAGCTCTTCTATATCTCTTTGACTGTGTTTCATGTTTTCTATTTCTTTTCTGTATTGCTCATTCAAGGAATCCATCATATTTCTGATCTCAATTTTGTTTATCCATGTCTTCTTTAGAGGTAGTTATTAATTCTTTTTCTGCAGAGTTTCTTCAAAATTGGGTTTCCTGTGTATATTTCCAGACTTGTTTCTGTATTTCAGATGCTATGATTTCAAATAATTCTTTTTTTCAAATAATTCTTTTTTGATTTCAGAAATTATTTCTGCTTTGAGTTCCTCATGATCTTTCTGCTGTTGTGTCTTTGCCTCAGATGCCGTTAATTCATTTGTTTCAGCTGTAATAGTGATCTCTGAACTTGCTCTCGGTGAGCATTGTTTTTCCACCCAATTTTTCTGGAATTCATTCTTTATTTCAGATAGTATGTGTTCAGATATTTGTTTTTTTATTTGGGGAATTACTTCTCATTTTATTTCCTCTATAGCTTTCTTCTGTTGTTCCTTTGCTGCTATATCTGTTAATTCATTCATTTCAGCTGAGCTAGTGTCCTCTGCCCTTACTGGTGGACGCGAGGTCTGGGATTGCGTTTTTCCCCTTGTCTTTGTCATTTTGTATAGCACTGAGATTGTGACCTTTGGTGTAGAGCTTCAGTGCAGCTATAACCTTAGTTTATTTTGGGTGCCAGTCTATTAAGTTTGAGATTATCCAGGTATGCCTATCCTGGATCTAGCTGTTGTGTTCAGTTCCTTTTTGCTTCAGCTCCTGTGGTTCCCCTCTGTTGGTTCCCTGTTCAGGCGAGCATGAACAGAACTGGGATGCAGAGCAAGTAATGAAAATTTCTACTGTCTTGGCTGGCTTTGGGGTGAGGATCCAGAAAATTTCCGGAGTCAGCCCTCCTGTGTCAGGCAGTTTGCTCTCTGGATGGGCGGGCCTAGGCTTTGGTGGCTCTGCTGGGCTCCCAAAAGGATAGTGGATGATCTTATTCACCGGGTAGGCTGTACTGCATCAGCCAGCCTGTGCTGGGTACGGGTCTACAGGGCAGAACCTGAGAAAGCTGGGAAAGGTCCCTCTGGAGCAGCGGGCCTGGTGCCCTCACTCACAGGCCAGGCTATGCTGGGTTTCAGACCATGGGGTGGGACCAGGCATCACAGAGAAATGTCCCTCCGGTGAAGCAGGCTTGAACTTCTCACTCCAGGCCAACCTGCACTGCGTTGAGGCCATGGAGTTGATCCGGCAATCACTGGGATATGTTTCTCTGGCGTGGTAGGCCTCGAGCTCTCACTAGGCCATGGGGGTTGGGGGGGCAGAGAATCACTGGGAAATGTCTCTCTAGCACGGCGGGCCTGGAGTTCTACACTCACTGAACTTTGATGCCCAGGGAGTCGGGGAAATTCCCACTTGCTCAGTGGACTTTAGGGCCGGGGATCCGGGGAGGTGCTGGTGAGTGGGTCCTGAGATTTCAGGCCCGTCACTGGCTTGGAGGGGTTGGGGGTGGGGATCCGGGTAGCGCGCGTGGGAAGAAGCCAATGGCTCTCCCTCAGACTCACCACACTCTCACTGATCTGGGAAGCCTGGTGAGTAGTGCAAATTCTCACTCACTGGGAGAGCCTGGGGCATGATCCAGGAAGCTGCAGCAGTTGGCTGCGGCTGTGCTGTCTCTGGCCCTTATCTGGGGCTGGGTGGACATGGGCAGGCCATTTGTGCTTTTTAATCAAGAACTCCTTGCTTATGCATAAGTCTTCAATACTTTTTATCTATTTTGTCTTCCAACAGACTGTTTCCTTTTTGGAATTAATGATATATAAGTGGTTAGATATTTACAATGTTAATCTATTTTGATCTAGTTTAGTACATGGTGAGGTATGTGGGTCTAGATTCAATCTTACGCATATGTACGAACAGTTTTCTGAGCATCATTTATTATAGAGGCTATATTTCCTCCACTGTAAAATTTTTACCCAATTCCCAAGATCAAATAGCAGAATGTGACTGGAGTTTTTTCTTAATCCACTATTCTGTGCCACTGTTTAATGCCATGCTGCTGTTAGCACAATATCTTCATAGTATAACTTCAGGTCTGGGCTTGTGATGTCTCCTGCTTTGCTCTTGTAACCTAACGCTGTTTTTCCTTGAGTGGGGATATATCTCAGTAGAATAAGCACTTACCTGGCAAATGAAAGGTCCTGAGTTTAATCCCCAATACGACCAAAATGAACAAACAAAACCCAAGGTTGTTTTTCCTATTCTGGGTCTTTCGTGGTTCCATATGAATTTTAATATTGTTTTCTTTAGATCTAGCCATTTGGACTTGGAGCTGACTTCTTTCTTTCCTGTATGTATTCCTTGTATTGCTTTATCTTACCTGGTTGCTTTGGCTAATCCTTAGAAGACTAAGTTGAGCAGGAGTGACTGTGGACATCTTTGTCTTATATCTGATTTTAGAAAGAAAGCTTGCATTTTCTCCCTGTTGGGACAAAAGAGACTCTACTTTAAGGGAGGGTCACTTAAGTTCACTTACATTATAGATAAACTCCCTCCCTCATCCCTTCTATGTAGTTAACCATAAACTCACTTAGAGAAAACCAGGGTCACAAAACAGGAACAAATATTTAGAATAACTTGGGGAACAGAGCAAACATTAAACCCCACTGCCCCATGACAGGGAGATGGTGTCTGGGAAGTGTAAACCTTTTCGCAATTGTGTGACATTCTGGTAAAATTCTTTAAAATGGGGTAAGGAGGTAATGTGCTTACTGTGGAAACCTGAAAAGTATATAACCTGAAAGCAAAGCTCAGGTCAGTACCAACATTTTGTGGGCCTACACTCAAGAGTCTAGGAAGTCAGTAATGGTTGGCTTGCAATGAAAGTGTCCTTGTTCCTTTACACTTAGTTTGCTTTGTGGGGGCTTATCTTTACGCACTGTCATCTGATACTACATTGCTACTGAATATGATGTTGCATTTCATTTGTCATAAATGACTTTTACCAAATTGAGATGAAGTCCTCCTGTATTTATTTTCTTCAGAGTCTTTTTTTAAATTATGAGTCAATGCTAGACATCTTCCTATGTCTCTTGAGATGAACATATAATTTTTGTTTGTCTTTGCTTCAACTTATGGAATATATTGATTTGCATATGCCATTCCATCTTTTCTTCCTGGAATGAAGTCTATTTGGTCATAATGTATAGTCTTTGTCTTAGTTACTTTTCACTCTTTGTTGGGACAAACAACTGACACTCAAAATGAAGGAAGGAAATGTTTATTTAGCTCACAGTTTGTGGAGGTTTCAGTTCATATTCTTCCGGGTCCTAGGCAAATGGTAGCAGCTCATGGAGGCAGAAAACAATGATGAGCAGAGGAGAAGAAGCAGGGGTGGCATCCACCAAGCTTCTCTCTTCCTTCTACACTGACTGTGAAGACCTGCACTCACTAACGAAGACGGAAGATCATAGCTCCTCTGAAGTGGTGCAGCTGCAAAGCTCAAGCTCCTCCGAAGACTGGGACTTCTCCACGGACATGGGGCAAGGCAGGATGGAGAAGCCTTCCTCACCTCCTCTATAATTACCTTTTGTGATGAATCATGTGGGGCGGACCCCAACCTGCCCCAGGGCAGAACCAATCACATCCCAGGGGCGGCCCTCTGCAGCACAGAACTGCATCGACCAGATCCAGCCAAGTTGACACAATGCATCAACCACTACAGTCTTTTCACCGTTTGTTGCATTGTTTGTCATCATCTTAATGAGCATTTCTGCATCTATGTTCATTAAGATAGGTTGGCCTGAAATTGGTCAAGCAATGGCTGTGACTCATCCACTTGACTGACGCTGACAAAGGGTCTACAAACTGCAGTGCAGGGTTTCAGGATAAATCCTGAAGGGACTTGACTGACCCTGGCAGATACAAAAGTTACATTTCTTGTTACATAGGTCTTGCTTTATCTTAGTCTTAACCATCGAGCAGAAAAGTATAAAAATGAAGTATAAAAAGTAAAGGCATCTTAACAGGCTGAGCTGTAAAAGGCTCAAGTCAACAACTTCTGACATTGCCAGTCCTATGGAAAACCCACTATTATTATGGACTACCAAACTGTATTGGAATATTTTGCTAAATACATGTACCTACAATATTTAAATGATAATGGAATGTCCTCTGACAAAACTAAACAAAAGAGGGGGATACAAATGAATGACCATTTTGTATCTGTATATTCAAAATAGTTAAATAGATATACAGCTACATTCTCTTAATTCAATGAATAGAAAGATTTGTTCTAATAGTGTTTGTGGACAGGATAATATGTGTGCATCTTGTACAATGAATAACCAGTAAGACAAAAATATACAATATATGTATTACTGAAACTAATCAGTTTTGTAACTGTCTCATTTCTACTGGAAAATTATGAAGATTAAGAGTCATAGAGAATTTGCCTTTTTAAGACCATATTGTAAAGTCACTCTTTGTAAATCAGTGTCACACTTGTATGGGACTAGACACATCAGGGAAATAGAAAAGAGATTTCAAAATCAGTTTTAAAAGTTTAAAAATTTATCATATTACAAAAATGGTTAATTCTATGAGGAAGAGATATTTAACAAATGTGTTAAGAGTTACGTTCCATGTACCCATATTAACTCTAATCCTGTACTCTATAAATAATTTCTTTGCTCCGCCCCCAGGGCACACTGGAATGGTGATTGAGACTGTAATCCCAGGGATTGGAGGGTTAAAAGCAGGAGAATCACTGAGTCTAATCTGAGTAGCAAGGCCCTGTAGACTCTGTACTAAATTAAAAAAAAATTCTTCATATGAATCCATAAGCTTCCAACTATAATAAGACACTGCTGTCCCATGTTTGGACAATGATTTAAGGATGATCCCCAGTGACTCAGTGCTGAGCACCTGGTCTGAAGGGTTGGGGCAGAAGAGGTAGGAGATAATTAAGGAGTGGTGCTGAGTGAGACATAATTAAGCCATGCTAGCTCTGACTATGGCTGCTATGAAGGTGAGCCTGGTCCTTGGATTGCTCCATCTTGCCTTCAGAGCACTCCGCATGTGTAGCTCTGCAATGATATCGTCTGCCACACTGTGACATAGCCACAGGGTCTTCCGCAGAGGTAAGACCAATGGAACTAACTGATCTTGGACTTAGCTCCAAAGCCATGAGGTAAGTCTGTTTTCTAAACACAAATGACCCAACCTCAGATGTTTTGTTTTGGCAGCAGAGAACAGACCAGAGCATTTGCCCACACTTCCTCCTCCCCTACTGCAGAAAATAAATATGAAACCTAGCATAAAATAAAAAAGCAATGATCTGAAGGTACAAGAGAACACAGAGAACCAGGCAGACTCCAGTAGGTACTACTCACTTGGAGGAAAGGAGATGAGAAGCTCCATACCTGTCTCAGTAGTTCTACAGTGTGTGCAGAAGCTGTGGGCATACAGGTTGACAAATCTAGCTTTCTTCTGGCTTGAGGAGCCAGAAGATTTAGATTGGAGACTAGGCTTGGTGGTGTATGCTTGCAATTCTAGCACTTGGGAGCCTGAGACAGGAGGATTGCTGCAGATTCAAGGCCAGTTTGTGCTACAAAGTGAATTCAAGGCCAGCCTGAATTACAAAGGGAAGCCTCAAAACTATGAGAGAGAGGGGGAGAAAGAGAGAGAGTCAGAGATAGCGACAGAGACAGAGAGAAACACACACACAGAGAAAGAGATTTAGGTTGCTCTACTGTGAACATTAATGGGGCTGTAGGAACACAGAGGTCTATCTACGTGTCTGCATGGCTGGCTCCCACACCACACATAAGAGGACTCAGAGCAGCTTAAAAACAGAAGTTCTGAAATGAGACTGGGGCCACTGCTGAAGAAATAGAGCTTCAAGGCAAGAAAACTATCTACTAAAATAAAGAGAAAAACACTCATATGAGAAAAGCAGCACAAATGCAATTCTTAACCCAAATATTAACAATGCCCAAAATGTCATCCAAAATTATCTAACATACAAAGAATGAACATATCTCAACCTTCTTTTAATTTGCAACTCTTGAATGACAAATGATGTTGAACAGTTTTTCACATATTTATTTGTTATTTGTGAAGTGTTTATTCATCTCACATGCCAGTTTTTAGACTGGGTCTGTGAATTTTGGAGGCCTGATATTTTTTAATTCTTTATATGATCTGGACAGGATTCCTTTGCCTGAAGGACAGTCTGCTATAATCATTTTCTCTATTTGTGAGTTTTCTGTACACACTGTTGGTGATTTCTTCTGACATGCAGAAAACATTCAAAAAGATGAGATCCCAATTGTTGACTTGTTGAAGTATTTCCCGTGCAGTTTGGTTTTTGTGCATCAACTCTCTATCTACCCCTATATCCGTAAGATTTCTTCTTAGTTTCTCCTCCAGAAGATTTAGTGTTTCTGTTTCAATATTTAAATTTTTTTTATCCATTTTCAACTGTAGTTTTGTGCATGGTGATAAGTATGGGTCTATTTTAAGCCTTTGGCATGTGGAAAGTCAGTTTTTCTGGCACCATTTATTACAGAGGCTATCTTTCTTCCAGTAAACATGTTTGGCCCTTTGCCAAAGGTACAGTGGCTGAATACGTTTGCAGTTGTGTTTGCGTGCTCTAATCTATTCCATTAATCCTCAGGTCTATTTTTGTCTAGTGCCATTCTGATTTTATCACAGTAGCTTTGTAGTATAATTTCAAGTCAGGGATTGTGATGCCTCCTGCCTTTCCTTTGTTGCCGAGGATTGCTTTTGCTAGACTAGGTCTCCTCTGGTTCCAGTTGAATATTAGGAATATTCTTTCTTTCTAGATATGTGAGGTATGCTAATGGTATTTTAATTGCGATTACATTGAATCTATATCACAAATCTATATAAAAAATACAGCATGGCCATTTTCACAATGTTTGTTCTTAACCAGGAGGAAGGAATATTTTTCCATTTTCTGAAATCCTCTTTTATCTCATTTTTTTAGGGCACTATAATTTTTTGCTGCATAAATCTATCACTTCTTTTGTGAGATTGATTCCTACATATTTCATTTTTGGGGGTATTATTGTGAAAGGCATGATTTACATAATTTCTCTGTAACTGTGTATAGACATGGTATTGGTTTTTGAGTGTTAACTTTGTATCCTGCTATGATACTGAATTTAGTTATTAAATCTGCAAGTCTCTCAGTGGAGTTTTTGGGGTTTTCTATGTATAGTATTGTGTCTCTTCTGCAAATAATGATAATTTTAATTCTTCCTTTCCAATCATAGGTAAATGGATGCAACTAGGGACCACACTGGTAAGTGAAATAAGTCAGACCCACATGTGAAAACACTGTATTGATTTATTTTCAAATTAGTTGCTTAGGTTACCAGATATAAATGCATAAGATTGGTTTAAAGAAAAAAGTAAAACATCCTTTAAAAAAACAGGAAAAACATTATAAGAAATTTTAAAAAATTAAGCATTAACTGCTCCTTTCAAAAGACCAGGTGAAACCACCAGTACAATTTTCCAAGCTGTCATGCATATATACCTAAATGTAACTTTTTCCGTTCTTTCTTTTGACCTTTTTTCATCCCTAGTTTTTCCTTCCCATTGAACACGTTCTTTCCCTTTCACAGTATCTTTGTACCTTTCAGATTTTCTTTATACTTTCATGATCTTACAGTAGTGACACTATACAATGTTTGCACATATGGGTTGATATATTTCACTTACTAATATGGTCTCTGGTTGCATCCATTTACCTGTGATTGGAAAGGAAGAATTGAAATTATCATTATTTGCAGAAGACATAATACTCTACATGGAAGACCCCCAAAACTCTAAGAAACTTGTAGACTTAATAACTAAATTCAAGGCTTCCATGACAGAAAGAGGGCAGGGTACACCTCAGCAAAGCTCCCACTACCTGAGGGAGAGGCAGCTGCAGACAGTCAACCTCAGGAGATGGTGGAGGGAGGAGCCAGGCCAGGGCTCTCCAGGTCCCCGTATGTGTCCTGTGTCTACCTACCTTCTATGATTCTGGGAGATGCATCTGTCACTCACTGGAGCTCCAGTGATGGTGTGGAGGGGGAAGGTTTGGAGCCAAAATTCTTGAGTATTCTCCCAGTTGCTATAATTACAGGCATTTTCCATTCTGGAGAGTAAGAACAGACATTGTTGTAGCCCACTGCAAGAACGTTTTTCCTCTTTCACCCTTTTGGTAGTCATCTTTCACCCATGTGTAGAAGAGACATGGCAGCACTGCTGGGTTTTTGGAGTTCTTTTTCCTTGCAGCTCTTCTGGCTTCCCACCTGTAGTCACCTCATCCCACACCTCTTCACCCACTGCCATCCCGTCTGCCAACTTCGGGACCCTGTTGTGGTCTGCCTGGGAACCCTTTCCCTGTTCTGTGCCTAGAAACTATGTGGGACACAACAATGACAATTGTAGGATTCAACTCCTTTTTATCCTTTTTCTCAGGGGTTACCAGCCTTCCTTGCCTATTGTCCTAGAGAGCTTTTTTTAATATGCTTTGTCTAAGTTTTTAGTTGCTTCCTGCAAGAAGACAAATGTGTTCCCTTGTTCTCCACCCATTCTGATCTGTCTTAGTAACCACTTCTCTCCAGTTCTGGATCCTGTCTCCAGAAGACTCTAGGGACAGGGAAAAATGAAAAGCTGTAACATTTTTGGATAAATTTACAAGCAGACACACATCTTTATATAAAAAGGGGATAGATTCAGAATAGCTAATATATTCTTGAGAAAAAGAATCAGTTTGGAAGATTTAGACTATCTGATTTAAAGACTCACTATAAATCTATGGCAATGAAGATTGAAATAAGGATAGTGATATAGATCAATGACACCAAATCCAGGAATAGTACCACACTCATAAATGTGGTCAATAGAGTGTTGAGGCAAAGGAGAAAGGATAATCTTTTCAACAAATGGTTGCTAGCACAATTGCATATTCATATACATAAAATGAGCTAAAATCTTCACACTATCCAAGAAAAAAAGTTAACCGAGTGAGTCATAGACCTAAGTGAAGAGCTCAAATTACAAAACTTCTGGAAGAAAACACAGGAGAAAATGTCTTAACAATAGGATACAAATAAAAGAAAAATGGAAACAATGAACTTCAAGAAAAAAGTAAATGTTGGCAAGGACCTGGGGAAGAAGGACCCCCTCCCCCACCAGTGTATCTGCTATAGAAATTGGCATAGGAGTGTCTATGGACACTAAGAAAGAGGTACAATTTAATCCAGCTATAATACTATTTAGAATATTCCTGAAAGAATTAAAGATGGCATACTAGAGTGACATATGCTCACACCCATATTTATAGTAAATGCATTAGCTAAACTGTGGAAATAGCCTAGATGCCCATCAACAGATAAATGAATAAAGGAAATGTGGCATACATGCACAGAATTATCATTAAGCCACTAAGAAAAATTAGACTATGGCATTTGCAAAAATAGAAAATGAATGGAACTAGAGACTCTCCTCTTATGCAAAATAAGCTAGCCTCAGAAAGCTAAATGCTTTCTCCTATGTAACCAATCTAAGAACAAGCAAACAAACAAGAAAATGAGAGATACCAGAAATCTGTAATTGAGACTTTAGAGATAGAGCTGGGAGCTACTGGGAGGGAGGGAGAGGAGGAGGAAGAGGTAACAGAGCAGAGGGTAACAGGGATGGACATAATGATGGGCATATGTTGTATGTATGCGCTAGTGTTTCAAAATGAATCTCATCATCATGTCTATTAATATGCAGCAATAAAAATGGACTGCAATCAGATTTAAAACTTTTGTAATTTTGAAAGCACAGTTAAGAACATAAAAGGCAGTCAAGCATGGTGGCACAAGCCTGTAATCCCAGCACTCTGGAGGCCGAGGCAGGAAGATTGCTTCTATGAGTTTAAGGCCAGCCTGAACTAAATAATGCTATCTTATCTCAAAAAATGAAAAACAAAATCCTAAAGAAACAAACATAAAAAGGCAAGGCATAGACTGAGAGAAAAAATATTTGCAAAGTGTACATCATACAAAGAACTTATACCAAGAACATGCAAAAGAACAAAAACATTCAAGTGCCTCAATAAAAATAGATAAGGTTCTATAAAATATGGACAAAATATTTGACCAAATATTTTACAAGAGAAGATGTGTATATGGTTGAGAAGCACATGAAAGGATTCTTGGCATTTTTATCAATCACAGATGCCAATTAAATGCCAATGAAAATTGCATGCCATGACATGCATGCTAGAATGGCTTCACTGAAAAACATGGACAACATCACATTGGGTGAGTACCTCAGTCACTTCTGCATTCCTGAGACAGGTCCCTGAAACCCCTAGTGAAAGGAGGAGAGGCTCAGTTTGGATAGTACTATATTTATGGTGGGCCAGCTCCAAACCAGAACGGCAGGGCAGAAGGGCACAGTGGAGAAAAGATACTCATATCATTGTGATCAGGAAGCAGGAAGTGAATGAGAACTGGGTGGTGGTGGTGGTGATGGTGGTGGTGATGGTGGTGTGTGTGAGGTGATGCACCTTTCCAGGTTGTACCCTAGTAACATAAACAGGTCCCACCTTCTATAGCAGGTTAGCTAGATATTCAAGCACTTTCCATAAGCCCAACTCTGAGCATATGAGGCTCTTGGGAGAGATTCTTGATGTAAACCATAGCAGTCAGGGTGGTGAAAGAGCAAAATGTGGTCATTTGAGAGAATGTATTGCGGTAGTAACTTTAACTTTATTACTTGCTTTATAATTCAGAAATTCCCATTTCTAGTTATTTACCCAAGGAAAATAAGAACATATCTACAGGACATGTATGCAAAAACTATAGCTGACAAGAAGGATGAATGGATAAACATATCTTAATGGTGCTATGGAATTCTAAAATAGGAAGTAATAGATTATGAATATACTGGAAACTATGGGTGAATCTAAAAAGCACGCAAAGGGAAAGAAATTAGACATGCAACAAATCTGTATTGATTGATTCTGTCTACATGAACTCCTGAGAATGCCAACAGAATAAAAGAAAATGTATCAGTACACTAAAATGCTTCTTGCAGCATTGTTCCTAGCAGCACAAAATTAGGTCAAAGAAGATGCTTGCAAAGAGAATACTGGCTGCATAAATTCTACTGCTCATTCCACTGAATAATCAGTAAAATGAATGAATCAGAACTATAGCAGATGACTTTATTCTGCTATTTATTACTAAGAAATGTAAGAGTCAGAAAAGAATATAAAAATAGTCTACTTTTTGTAAAACAAAAACTAAAATCAAACTTTACATACATGCATTTTAATATGTGTTTAGGCAATATTATGAGCATGGAGGTAAACTATGGTAAGTTACCAGGCCTTTAAATCTCCTACCAAAGTGACTCACGTTATGTTGCCCTGTGCACATACAGGACACAACCAAGCTACAAACAAGTGAGCTAACCACACAACAAGCCATGTACATTTGAAAAGTGGCTCTATGATCAGTGGACAGTAGCAGTCAGTGTAGATTACATGACTGTTTGCTAGCAGCCCAGCATCTTATTATTAATATTCATTTTTTAAAATCACATTATTTGACAAATCAGAGGTCTGGGAAGCTTTCCAGAGCAGTTTTCTCAATGGATGGCAGACTTCCCTGTCTCTCAGGTGTCCAGAATCATCCTACCAACACGATTCCGTGATTGTTACAGCAGGGGAGGAGACAGCGTAAGAATTATGCACTAGGAATAAAGTCTTTCTCCAGAAATTGATGCATGTCATTTTTCCCCAACTCAAGGTCCATAGCCATATATAAGCTCAAGTTGTCCAGGTAAATCTGTGCCTCTTAGGCTCCTCTGGAAGACGGAAGGTATGGAAATATCAGCGAGTAACAAGAACAGACACTATGTGCACTATATAATGCATGTACACCTTTATAAAATCATTTGTCTGTATAAGTAAACTAAACATAAGATGGCTCTTAAGTTGGTCATTCTTTTTTTTATTGAAGTGCCAATATCAACGAGACAGTTTTAAGATACCTTGACAAGATGGATTTGATAAATTAATACACTGCAAACTGTTTGCATAATGTTTTGGTATCATAGAAGGTGCATACATGATATTATACTTACAGAAATTATTATAGCAGATGTCTCTTGTCAGTAAATTAAGAGAGTATAGCTCTTTGCGTACCTTATTATTTATACCTGAATTACATTAAAGATTCAATAATTAATACTTTCTACCTTGTTATTTTCATAATGGCTGTCCATAGTACTAGAAGCTGACATAATATCCTGTCCAACCACCATTAGTGCAAATCTTGCCTCTCATAGAATTATGTAGAAGCACGGCGTTATCTATCCCAACTGTACTGTCCATACACACACATCATGATTCTTCCTTTCTATACCCCTTGCTTTGTCTACACCTGTCAGAGATGGGCACCCCATTGTCATTCAGCTAACTTAGGTGCCAGTCACTCTTTATAGATAAGTAACTTAGCAAATATAAGAAATGAATAATGAAAATGTGTATCACAACAGAGTGGCTAGGATTATAAAGGTTGAAATCCGGTGATGATGAAATGTAGGTAACCAGAAACTCTTTCATGCTCCTAGTGTAAGAATAAATTTGTTCATTTCTGAAATGTAATCAGAATGAAGATATAAAAATGTGAAGAACAAAAGATATTAAAATGTAACAAATTCTTTTTTGGTCCAGTAACATGGATTGTAAGAATTCATTCTTGAAAACAATCGGGCAGATGAACATAAATATATGTAAAGAAATGTTCACTGAAGCATAATGAATGGGGAAATAGTTTAAAACACACATCTACTAGGGATGATTACTTACCACATGGGAAATGTATGAAATAGAATATTATGAGTTTCATTAAAAGAGATGAAAAGTATTTAAGTTAACATAAAATACGAAGTACACAGTTTGGTTATCTATTGTTCAGCTTAAAGCACTTGTTTATTCTGCTTCTGATGCAATGGACCAGAACTTCAAGGGACTCTGCTAGATGGTTTGTTTTCGAGCAGCAACAGTAGGTTACACTTCCAAGAATCTGAGGCATCCACTGGCACCTGCCTTTTTCCTCTCGACAAAGATTCCTTTTTCAGGCCTTCTTGGTCTCCCTTGGGGCATGGCCATTTCAAGATAGTTCTGCTTCTACCGCAGTGCCTGGCTTCCAAGGAGGAAGTGGAAGCTGCCCAGCTGGTTAACTGCTGTGCACAGAAATTGTGTGATATTCTGTCAGCTGATTCTCATGACTGAAGCCACCTCAGCCCTGTCACGTGCAGATGGGTGGAGAAAAAGTATTTCTTTTAGGAGAGTGGCACAGTATGGGTGAGCACTGACATTAAGCATATTAAGTCCATGTTTGAAAAATTCAGCCTGTTGTAGAATCACAGGATTCAACCTGTGTGAATATTCATGTTTCTTGAAATATAAAAATTTAGGAAAAAATGCAGAGATGACATAATGACTTTATTGGACACAGCAATTTTTGATATAAATTACTATTTTAGCTTCTTTGGTGTTATGTTTGTTAAAATAGAATGAACGACTTTTATGATGAGCATTTTTTTAAAATCCCAATTTTACAAAGAAACAGGTTGTTTAGCTAGGCACAGCAGCCCACACTTGTAAACCTCAGCACTCTGGGAGACTGAGGCAGGACAATTACAAGTTGCAGTCCAGCCTGGGAAATTTAGTGAGACCTGCCTCAAAATTAATCATATGAAATGGCTTGGAGTTGTAGCTCAGTGTGAAAGTTTTAGGTTCAAGGTCTTGGCTTATTTAAAATTTCACTCTTTCAGAGTCAGCAGTGCTCATAGTGGACATTTAAATTGATTCCTTTTCTCCCCCTGTGGAAAATTTCAAGAGAACCTCTACATTTAAATCTTCATATTTGCCAATAGAGTAGGAGTGACAGCTTCTTAGCAATACCGAATTTGAGTAATGGATTTAAATAATAGAAGCCATTATTCAGGATGAGTTTAACGCAATCCCCACCCAGAAGAAAGATTTAAATGATGAAATGGAGCAGAGAAAAGCCTGACAGTTGCCTCATGCAAATTATGTTGTATTAAAAAATTTCAACAAAAATTAAAAACAATGTAGACCAAAAATATGAAGGAGGAAGTGCTCAGAGGTAAGTGTTCTTTTCTGCCATCAGGAAGAAAGGCCTCAGCCTCTGGTGGACAGCGGCCTGGCTCCAACCAGTTACTCTCGGCAGCATCATTCCTGGAGCTGTCAGTTATTAGAATAGGAGCCAATGTGCATGTACCAAGATTTTTCATTGCTTTCGCCCATTTTTGCAAACACCCGGAAGTCACAGTGCTAGAATTACAATGATACAATCATCCCCATGGAAACAGAGCTGGTGTCATAAAGAGGACATTATAACTTCTCAGAAGGGGGCCGCAGATGGAATTTTGGCATTTGATGTGTAGGTTTATTCAAAAACACAAATGAGAGGAACATCATGGGAGAGGGGAGAAGGGGCGTGAGGCTTCTTTTGAAAAATGCATTTAAAAAAGATATTTTCAAGGATGCGTTCACCTCTGGCAGGATTTGATTTCACTTATTTTCTTTCTCATTGTTGTGTCTGATGTATAGGCTTAGCTCTCAGGCTACATTTACAGGTGGAAACGTTGAGACTAGGGAAGGAAACAGACATACCCAAGTCATCTAGCAAGTCAGTGACCCTGTGGCAGCTGGAGCCTTCCTCCAGATTCCCAATCCAGATACTGGGACTTTTCTGCATCTCAGTTTGAGAATACACAGTGCGCATTTGATGGCACGTGGAGTAGGCTTTTTGCTAAGGTTTGGATGTGGTTTGAGTGGGCCAACCTTTAAGGGGTGGGGCCTAGTGGGTTACTGGGTCAGATGTCACCTTCCATGAGGCTCTTATTATTCCCTGAGGGATCAGATCAGTTTCTACAAGAGCAAGTGGTTAGTCAAAGAGCAAGGATGACCTGGAAACCTCGCTGGTTTCCCTTTGCTCCATGTGATCACCCTTACACCCTATTTCCTCACAGTAATGCACCTCACTATGAAGTCCCACGAGATGCTGAAATGAGGGGGCCACCTTCAAAATGGTGAGCTAAATCAGCTTCTTCATACAGTGCCCAGCTTTAGATACTGGATATGACCCTCTATTATATCAAAAGAAAATATACCCCGGCAGTATTCTAATTAGATAACCCACAAACAAAAAGTATTTCAAATTAGAAGGTTGTCTTTCTTCATCACAGTTTATGGCGTCAGGGACCCACACTGTTTCTATTTGACTTTTTCTGCTGTCCCTACTGTGTTAATCTGATTCACTTCACACACCATGTTTGCATTCCAGATAGACTTGGGGAAGCATTTGCTAATCCCTGAAGAATACAATTTTGAAAACATCACAGAGGAAAAAGAAAACAGCACAGAGATGACTTGTCTTTCCCTTGGTCAGGATCTAGGCATATACCTGGCTTTTGGGAAGCTGGATAATCAGAGAGGTGATAAATGTGGGTGATTGGTGACCATGGGTGGAAGAGGATGGCGGCAATGGTGATGTTGGCCATGTCTTGCCTCTGGCACGGAGGCTTTCCTTGGACTGTCACTTCGTTTCTTCTTAGCTTCTGCAGTGGATGAAGACCAATGGTGTATTTGTTTACCCCCAAAATATTCAAGGCTGCAATGACTAGGCTGGTTATGGAAATCACTGAATGGACAAAGGTATTAGAAGTGGCTCTGAGATCCAGTCAGGAATTAATTAACCATTGGCTTGCATACTGGGATTATAACAAAGGCTCTTCAATTCAGTGGCTACGAGAACAATTACATGTACTTCCATCTAATAGTCCACAGTGTGTAGTTCAAGGCTGATGAAATTTTGGTTACTATGGAAGCTGGGATAGTAAATACTAGCAGATTGCTAGAGGATTTTTCTGCAAGGCAGTGCAGCTGGAGGGCTGGACCTTTCTGTCACCTCAGTGTCTTTCACTAAAACATGAGAGGTGGGGAGAGAGAGGTTGACTTTTCTGGTCAGCCTGGCTTGGGCCTTGCATCCCCTCCTCAAAGCTATTTGGAGCCACAGGAAGGATCGCAGGGCCTCTTTATGTGCCTGTGTCTATATCACGCTGAGACTGCTCACAGCAAAATATCAGTCAGAAGTTTCTGTCAGGGATCCTCTGGAAATATTTCTTCTTACTCTTGCTATGTACCAGTGTCTTCATTTTCTCTTGAAAAGTAGGATCAGTTGCTGCAACCAACACATCTTCTTTTATTGTTTATCCTGTAGGTGAAGAGCTCAAAATAACCATGTGCAATTCTCAGCTTTCAGCTCAATATAAACATTATTGCAATCCCTTGAGGGAATTATCTTTTTTGTTTGTTTGTTTTTAATTCTAAAACCTCTAAATTAACAAAGTCAAAAGTTACTGGCAATGAAAGAAAATTTCAGAAGTCTACACTCTGACCATAGATCACGCAGTGCATTCTGGAATTTCTCTAAGATTGGTGCTCGCCCCACAGCTAGAATCCAATAACTTCTGAATGTTCTTAGTGTGTTTATTTTCTTAAAAAACAGCTATCTTGGCCTGGTGTATGGGCCACTGCAAAAAAGAATATTTCAGATATCTATTTTGTGTTATCTCAGTATGTATTACTCATTTATCTAGCCTCTCTTTGTTCCAGAGGCTTTGCATTTAGAGATTGACTTGGACCTTGAGTAGCAGGATGTGACTTTTTCATAGTGACTCAAATAAGTCCTGTTATCTAGGCCCACAGCAGGAATCAGCCACACAAAGCAAGCAGGCAAGAGACTCAGAAGTTCACCCATAAAGTAAGGTCTTCTTTTTTTCCTGAGATAATAAAGAAAATAGGATATTGATTATCACCTCTACTATACTGAACATTTTGTTGGAGATTTTATCCACAACAAGAAGCAAGAAAAATATACAGAAGGTATTTACATGAAAAAGAATGGGTGAACTGTCCCTATTGGCAAACGGTATAGTTGTTTATGCATGCAAGCCTAAGAAATCTAAAAGCAACAACTAGACTACATGAGTTTAGCAAAGCTGCAGAATACAATATCAGTATAAAATGATAAACTATTTCTATATACATAGACATACGTGTAACAATCATAATTGAAATTTGAAAACAGATACCACTTATATTTAACATCAGTGCTTATGAAAACTCATGGAAAGGGGCTCAAGGGATGGAGGGGTTGGGAGGAAAGGGAGAGAAAGGGGAAGTAAGAAGGAGTAGGATGCAGTTCAATAAAATAAAAAAAATAAAAAATAAAAAGTAAAGGTTTATAATCTATTTAAAAAAAAAGAACAACAGTTTACAGATAGAAAACTCAATACACAAAAGTTAGTTGTATTTGCGTACACTAGTAATGAATAGTCAGAAAATGAAATTATTTAAAATTCCATTTATAATAGTGTCAAGGAGAAAAAAACCTAACCAGGGAATAGAAAGAATTTTACACTGAAGACTACAAAATATTGTAAGAAAATGACAGACACAAGCAAACAGAAAGACAGCTTGTGTTGGAAATTTTAATATTGTTAAAATACCAACACTACCAAAGCAATCTATAGAGAGCACAACCTCTATCCAAATCCTAGTGATATATTTCTTGACAGAAAGAGAAAACATCATCCTAAAAGTTGCATGGAATCTCAAGATACCCCAAATAACTTAAAACAATCTTTAATGGAACCTACCCAATGCAATCTTCATTAAAATTTCCTCCACTACAGGAGAATCTAGGGTGGTGAACTTGATGTGCTCGGGAGAAGTCACTGGGGAGAAACACCCCAGGCCCTGTGCTTACGTCGCTGTTTCTGATTTATCCTTTTCAATAAGATTGTGAGAAAAAGTGCAGCACTGCTTTAAATTCCTTGAGTCAAATATCTAAACTTAGGAGGGGAGAGTGAATCATGGAGAACCTCAGATTTGTCTGTGTAGAAGTGTGGGTGCCTGAAGATTCACGTTGTGGCTGGATTCTGAAGTAAAAGTAGTTTTGTGGCTCTGTGTTAACTCTGGGTAGTTAGTATTAGAATTGAGTCAAGTTATGGGAAGCCCAGCTGGTGCCAAAGAATTATAGAATTGGTTATTGTAATGAGGGCCCCATAGAGAGTCAGCCTGGCTGTTGCTGTATGGGTAGCATAAAGATAACCAATAGCCGAAGAAGCAGGGAGATGAGTGTAATTGTCCAGGAGACACAGGTGTGGCTGGGAAGAGACTTGTATGATTTATGGATGTATTTGAACGCAGAGCCAACATGATTTGCTGATGGATTCATTATGTCTGGTATGAAACAGAAGAGTTGTGCTTCATTCAGTGTTCTGGGCATGTGGAACCACAATGTATTTCTAAGTTTCCAGGTTAAGGAAGTATCCTCTGGACACACATAAAAAATTTAGCAAAGGGTTAGGTGAGTAGGTCATGCATTACAAATCCATTCCATACTCTTATCATTTTATGGCTATATATTACTTTTGCTATATTGCAAAAAATAATTTCTGGCATATGCATTCAGTGCAGGTCACCATTTAGTCCAGGTTTGCACAACCAAATAGGC
This sequence comes from Ctenomys sociabilis, assembly GCA_004027165.1. NCBI lineage: Eukaryota > Metazoa > Chordata > Mammalia > Rodentia > Ctenomyidae > Ctenomys > Ctenomys sociabilis. The sequence continues at coordinate 25,745 of PVKA01001029.1, forward strand.
AAACATTTAGAACCACAACTGGCCACAAGTAGCCTGCTGAATCCAGAGTCCCTGGAAGTGCATTGGCACCGATAGATTCAGCCTCAGCCAGAGCTGCCTCTGCCTCCTGCGCTCAGCACCTTCAGAATTCATTTTGTGCATTCCCCACGCTGTTGCAGAGAAGTCTGCAAATGCTGCAATTATTTTTAGGGATTTGTCTTTTCCTTCTTGCTCAGTTTGATCTGACTCTGCCATCTGCAGTTCAGCCTACAGGCAATGAACAGTGCTGGGACTTGAAATGAGGATTAATGTCCTTAGCAGTATAAGCCCTCAGCTACGGTCATGATTTTCTCTTGAACAAAGGTAGCACCAAAGTCTTCAGATAGTGTGGAAATGGTGTTCTCTGTTGCCAATGGGATATTAGTAGGGGCTTAGAAATTTTCAGTCAACTAACTCCTCTCAATCACCACCAAGTCAGTTCTCAAGGTAGCATGTTTTCCCATTCAGCGCCCCTTTCTGACATAAAGCATTGCTAAAGAAGATGAATTCAGAAGCCAGGATTTTGATTTTGATTTTCTTTGTGTCAGCCCCATGGAAAAACAAAATCATACTCTTTTGTAACTGATAGCAGAAAACCTCCCCATATCTCCTGTCGTGCCTTGAATCAAAGATATACAATTTAAAGGCTATATTTTTTTCTTCTAAATTTACTGATACATGAAAAATTCTTTCCATTGTGCATTTGCCATGAGTCTACAGAGATGTATCCCATCAACCATTTTGTCCTTCTAAGCCTTGAGTTCAGTAGGCTGCTGACTCAAAAAGACTGCAGGGCTTTTCCCGTTGGAAGTGAGGCCCGCTCCCTGGGTGCAGTCTCCTACTGGTCCTTATGGCTTCACGGCCTTCAGCTCAACCCCATGAGTCCCTCGATTCCGCACTAGCAACTACTATTCTGGTTTGTTCTATTGGATAGAATCCTTAGTTATACTGCATTGATTTAAATAAAATATATTGTTCCTGTTTTCCATTAGCACATGTTTGCAGTACATAGTGTTTGGACTCCCTGTGTGGAGAGAGTGCATGCGTAGGACACTCCAGATTCCTGTTTGCACCCTCTCTCCTCTCTCTTCCCTGCATCTCTTCATCTACCTCCCATTTGAGAAAGATTTGTCTTCTGTTATTATCTTATTTTATTCTTTGAATATTTAAAATTGTGTGTCTGATTTATTGCACCTAACCTTGTGGTATATGTATATCCATTTTCCTAGAAATGACCCCATTTATCTTCCTTAAAGCAGAGTAGTACTCCGTTGTGTATAAGTACCACACCCACTTTACCCACTCAGACCCTGACGAGCAATAGGTGGCTTCCAAGATTTGCTGTGCTGAATTGTGCTGCTATAAACATGGACATGCATCTATCACTCTTTCAGGAAGATACCTATAAGGGTACTAGCTAGGTCAAATGGAATTTGTAGTTTCTACTTGTATTGTTTTTGAAACAAGATCTCACTATGTAGTTCAGGCTGACCTTGAATTCACTGTGTAGCCCAGGCTGACCTCAAACTCACAGCAATCCTCCTGCCTCAGCCTCTCAAGTGCCAGGATCACAGGAGTGTGCCACTATTCCCCATTTAGTTTTTTGCTTTTCGAGGAACCTTCACACTGATTTCTATCGTGGCTATACTACTTTACATTCCCTCAGCCTTGCCAGCACATACCATCATTTGCTTTCTTGATGATGGCCATTCTCTTTGGGCCAGACGCAATCATAGTGTTGTTTTCATTTGCATTTCTCTAGTGGCCAGTGGTGTTAAGCATTTCTTCATGTATCTACTGGACATTTGTATCACTTCTGTGAAGTCATTATTCATTTCAGTTGCCATTTTCTCATGAAGTCTTTTATTTTTGTGGTGGCCTAATTTTTTATGTTTTTGAGTTTTTTATGTATCCTAGATATCAGTACTCTATCTGAAGATGGCTATCAAAATATTTTTTCCATTCTTTGAGTTATCTCTTCATGCTATTGGTTGCTTCTTTTTTAATTAATAAGTTTATTAGTGCATTTTATATACACATAATGATCGTATTCACTATAGTGAATTTACACCTGTACATGATATGTCTATGTCTTGATTTTTTCTTTTCCCATTCTCCTATCCTCCCTTCAACTCTTCTTCCCCTCTTATTCACAAAGCTTTGTTTCCATTTTCTCATTTTTCATTTCACTTCCTTTCTTTAGCTTGCCCCTCATCCCTTGTTCTCCTTCTCATTATCTTTCTACTTCACAATATTTATTATATATGTTGGTTCTTACATTTTTGACTTTTTTGCACCAGAGAAACAATCTGATATTTATAGCTGTGTACATGATTTATTTCACTTCTGAGTATGGTCTGTAGATGCATCCATTTACCTATAAATGTCTAGAGGTCATCTTTCTTTAAGGCTGAACAGTACTGTATTGTGTGTGTGTGTGTGTGTGTGTGTGCGTGTGTGTGTGTGTGTATTTAAAAACCACATTATCTTCATCCACTCACCAGTAGATGGGCATTTGGACTGTTTCCAAGATTTATTTATTTATTATTTTTTAAGGAATACAAAATAATGGTTGGAAAAAAGAACAGCAATACCAACAATAAAAGATTTCTATTAGCACATGTCTGCAGTACATAATGTTTGTACTCCCTGTGTGGAGAGAGTGCAGGAAAGGAATAGGAATTCTACAGCGGTTGCTGTATTACATAATGCTATCTTCAAATCAGTTGTTCAGATTACCAGATATAAACATCTAAGATTCATTTAAAGAAAAAAAACCAAAAGAACAAAGAAGTTATAAGAAATTTAAAAAAGGAAAAAAATGACAGTAAAAACTTTTTTTCAGCATTAACTTCTCCTTTTAGAAAACCAGAAGAAATGGACAATGCAATCATCCAAACTTTTCTGCATATATACCTAAATATACTTTTTTTCTTTTTTCTTATATCATTTTCCTCATCCCAGTTTTTCCTTCCCATTGAACAGCTTCTTTCCCTTTCACAGTATCTGTTGTACGTTTTAGGTTTTAATTATTCTGTCAAGTTCTCACACTAGTAAGATAACATGATGCTTGCACGCATGGATCTGATTTATTTCACTTACCAATGTAGTCCCTAGCTGCATCCATTTATTACAAAAGCCTTGAATTTATCTTTTTTTATGGCTGAATAATACTCCATTGTGTAAAACGCCATATCTTTTTTTATCCATTCCTCAGCCAATGGGCATTTGGGCTATTTCCAAGATTTAGCTATGACAAACTGTGCTGCTATAAATATGGGTGTAGCTATATCACTGTGGTATGATGGTTTCAGTTCTTTTAGAAAAATACCTAGAAGGGGAATAGCTGGCTTGAATGAGACCTCCAATCCTAGCTTTCAAGGAATTTCTGTAATGATTTCCATCATGATTACACCAGTGTGCACTTCTACCAACACTGGAGAAGGGTTCCTTTTCCCCCACAACCTCTCCAGCATTTGCTATTGGTTGAATTCTTGATGATAGCCATTCTTTCTGGCATAAGATGGTATCTCAGTGCTCTTTTAATCTGCATCTCTTGAATGACCAACGATGTTGCACATTTTTAAATATATTCATTTAACATTTATATCTATTAATTTGTGAGGTATATGTTCATCTCAGATGCCTAGTTCCCAGTTGGGTCTCTGAATATTAGAGGCCTGATTTTTATAAGTTCTTAATATGTTCTAGAGAGGAGTCCTTTGACTGATAGAGAGTCTGCTACTTTTTCCCATTTTGGGGGTTTTCTTTTTACTCTGCTGGTGATTTCTTTCGATGTACAGAAACTTTTCAAAAAGATAAGATCCTAACTGTTGATTCTTTGAAGTATTTCCTCTGTAGTCTTATTTTTGCTAATGAACTCTTTACCTATCTTATTTCCTTAACCTACTTTGTCTTCCAGAAGATTTAGTGTTTCAGTTTTAATATTTAGATCTTTAATCCATTTTGACTGTAGTTTTGTGTGGGGTGATAGGCACGGGCCTATTTTAAGCCTTTAGCATGTGGAAAGTCAGTATTCCTGGCATCATTTATTAAAGAGGCTATCTTTCTTCTAATACACCTATTTGGTCCTTTATCCAAGATAAGGTGGCTGAGTGTATTCACAGTGGGTCTGTATCTTCTTTTATTTTTATTTTTATTTTTGTTCTATTGAAGTACAAATATCAATGAGACAGTTTTAAGATACCTTGACAAGATGGATTTGATAAATTAATACATTGCAAACTGTTTTCATAATGTTTTGGTATCATAGAAGGTACATACATGATATTATACTTACAGACATTATTATACCATGTGTCTCTTATCAGTAAATAGAGTGTAGCTGTTTGTGTATCTTATTTTCTATACCTGAATTACATTAAAGATTCAATAATTAATACTTTCTACCTTGTTATTTTCCTAGTGGTTGTCCATAGTACTAGAAGCTGACATAATATCCTGTCCAACCACCAGTAGTGCAAATCTTGCCTCTCATAGGATTATGTAGAAGCACAGCGTTATCTATCTCAACTGTACTGTCTGTACACACACATCATGATTCTTCCTTTCTATACCCCTTCCTTTGTCTACACTGGGTCTGCATCTTCTAATCTGTTCTGTTGATCCTCAGGTCTGTTTTTTTTTTTTTGCCAGCACCATGCTGATTGTATCACTGTAGTTTTATAATATAGCCGCAAGTCAGGGAATGTGATGCCTTCGCCTTTCCTTTGTTGCCCAGGATAATTTTTGATGCATAAATCTTTAACTTCATAAGTTAAAGAGATTGCTTCCTACCTATGTCATTTTGGAGAATGAAAGGCATGGTTTCCATAATTTCTTTCTTGTGTTTACTGATTGTGTACAGAAGTGCTGTTGATCTTTGACTGCTGAATTGGTGTCCTGATACACTACTAAATTTGGTTATTAAGTCCATAAGTCTTTTAGTGGGGTTTTTGGGGTCTTCTATGTAGACTGTCATGTCATCTGAAAATAATGATAATTTCACTTCTTCCTTTACAATTATCATTCCTTTTGTGTCTTTGTTTTGTCTAATTTCTCTGGCTGATATTTCCAGAACTATGTTGACTAGGATTAGGATTGTTTCTTTGTATGTTTTGTGTGTGTGTGTGTGTGTGTGTGTGTGTCGCATTTATTTATGCTCTGATCTTTATAATTTCCTGCCTTCTCTGGGCTTTGGACTTGACTTGCTTTTTTTTCCTCTAGGAGTTGAAGTACAGCATAAGATTGTTTATTTAGTATCATTCTGTTTCCCTAAGGTGAGAATTTATCACTGTTAATTTCCCTCTTGAGACAGCTTTCATTGCATCCCACAGGATACAGAAAGTTGTATTTTCATTTTCGTTACATTGCAAATATTGTTTGATTTCCTCTTTAATTTCATCCACAAACCTCTGATTGTTTAGGAAGGCATTATTTAGTTTCCATGTGTTTGTTTTTTATTAATTTTATTGAGAAACAAATATCAATGACATGGTTTCAAAACTGATTGGTAGGACAGTTTCAATAATTAATACATTGAATATTGTTGTCTTTGTAGTGATTATTCATAGTACAAGATGCAGACGTGATATCCAGTCCAAACAATATTAATACAAATCTTTCTCCTCATTGAATTAAGAGAAAGTAGAAATATATCTATCCTAACTATTTTGTATATACCGATACGAGATGGTCCTTCATTTGTAATCCCTTTTATTGTTTGGTTTTGTCATCATTAAGCTTCTCTTCAGAATGTAAAGAGAATCAAAAAAATAATGTTTTTTAAAAGTTGCAAAAAACTATTACATATTTTTGCACAGAAATTTAGAAATCTAACCATACACAACATTGTAGCAGGGCAGTCCTATGACATCTTTTTCTTGTCTCTTGTTTTCAATCATTTCCCTTTTTTTTAAACAAACATTTACTTGAGAGACAGTAATTGGCATGACATGACAAGCAGTACGTATTTAGAAGACAGAATGACAGGCATTCCAAGCACGACCCTACTATTACACATCGCTATCTTCAGTGCAGTTGCTTAGTATACAGGTATCCGCATATGTAGTTAGTCAGAGTAAGAGTCCTACCAATTGATTGATAGTTTCAAAAACCTGCTGAAGATTCTCAGGATCATTGCCTTAACCATCTTGTGCATATAAACTTATGGCTGTTCCCTTGTCATGTTTTCTAGCTTTTCTCCTTGCCCTCTCTTCGCTGTTTAATCTTTAAGTTCTAGCTTTTTATTTCTTCTTTTGAGTTTTTACACTAGGGAGTCTATATGATATTTACACATATGGGTCTGGTTTATTTCACTTATGGGTATATCTTCAAGTTCATGTGTTTTACAGCTTTTGATGTTTCTTTGTCAGTGATTTCCAGTTTCATTGCATGAAATAGTTTCAGACTGCATTTACTTAAGCATGTTCTTTGTGCTAGCACATGATGTATCTGGGAGGACATCCCATGTGCAGCTGAGAAAAATATGTATTCTGACTCTGTTGGATGGGACACTCTAAAGGTCTATTGAGTCCATTTCTTCGCAAGTTCGATTTATTTTTGTTATTTCTTTGCTCATTTTTTTTTTTTTGCATGGCTGATCTAGATCTGTCAATAGAGTTTTAAAGTCCCTCAATATAATTATGTTACTGCTCATTAGATTTTTCATTCTATTACTATGTGGCTTATAGAGTTGAGTGCTCCTATGTTGGGTGCATATATATTTATTGTTATCTCTTCCTCTTATAGTTTTCCCCTAACAAGTATGTAGTGATCTTCTTTGTCTTTTTTAATCACACTTGGTTTGAAATTGACATTATCAGCAACCAGAATAACTACCCCTGCTTTTCTACTGGATTCCTGTTGTATGGAGTATTGTTTTCCATCCTTTGACATTCAGTCTATTACTTTCTTTTTGAGTTAAATGTGTTTCTTGTATGGAACGTATTATTGGATTTTGTTTCTTGATCCACTCCGTCAGTCTGCTTCTTTGGATTGGTGAATTCAGGCCATTTATGTTGATAGTTAGAACTACTATGTATTGGCTTATCTTTGTCATGTTGTTTTCCTTCTCTAGGATCTCTCCTTTTCCCCTTTGCTTCATTGTTTGTTCTACTTGGTAGTTCTCTTCTGTTGTTGAAGTTGTGGTCATCTTTGTCTCTTTCTAAAAAATCTGCCAGCACTCTTTGTAGGGTTGGTTTGGTGGTCATGAAGTTCTTCAGTTGTTCTTTGTCATGAAATATCCAATCTCCCCATTAAATTTGGTAGTAAGTTTTTCAGGATATATTGATAAGGGTTGAAAGTTGTTTTCTTTCAGGGCCTCAAATATCTCACTTCAAGTTCTTCTGCTTTGATAGTACGTATTAAGAAATCTGCCATGATTCTGATGGGCTTTCCATTATAGGTAATCTGTTTCTTCTCTCTAATAGCGTTCAATATTCTGTTCTTTTGATGAATTTCTGGGATCTTAAATATTTTGTGTCTGGGTGATGATTTGTTTCGGTCTCGGCTAGCTGGAACACAACATGATTCAGTTATCTGTATATCACATCCTTTACCCATGCTTGAGAAACTTTTTGCGATCATTTCTGAAAACATTCTTTTTTATCTTTTGTGTTATCTCCAGATGCTTCATTGATATCTATTAGTCTTATATTATTTTTCTTTTCATCATCCTGCAGCTGTTGCATTGTTATTTTCTGAGGTTTCCTTATTTTTTGGAGATGTTTTCTTTCACTTCACTAGCTGCAATGCTATCTTCAAGGTTTGAAATTCTATCTTCTGTTTCATTCAAGCTGTTCTGCCAGTTTTCAACAGAATTCTTAATGTCCTGGATATCAATGGGAATCTGCTACAGGTCTTCTACTTCTTTCCTGTATTGTTCATTCAATGTTTCCATCATTTTCCTATTCCCTTCTATTTTTTAATCTGCATTTTTCTTAGATGTATCTAATAGTTCTTTCATGATTATTGTCGTTTTTTAAATTGAGAGATTATTTATGATCTGATTTCCTCCATAGACTGATGGAGTTGTTTTCTTAGTTCCATTGCTATCATCTCAGAATCAGCTGTGTGATTTCCAAGTTCTTCTATGACCTCGTCTCCTGGACTTATTTTGGATGGGCTAGAGGTCTGAGATTGCCTTTTGTTCCTTCCTTTTTGTCCTTTTTTTGCAGTGATGGTAGCTCAGCAGAGTGCAGGTCTTCAAGGCTCTCAGGAGAGTGGTAGGGCATTGTAAGCTCACCAAATCCCCTGCTGTGTGGGGTTCAATGTGGTTCCTACCTCATTAAGGAGAGCGGTCAAGGTTCACTTCAAGAAAGATCTGATGATAATGAATATAGGCCAAAGTTGTGCAAGGCTCTCTTGCTGATGGATTGGCAGATGGTAATGCTCTTCAGAGCTCCTGCAAGTCACTGCGGTAGTCGCATTTTTTCAGCAGTTCTTAGGGTGAGGAAGGGTGGTTGGACTCAGTGGAACTTTGGTCGAAAGGCTGGGAGCTTTTCCCTAAGGCTTCCAAATCTTCTCAGCAATCTTTAGGGCATTGAGGAGCAGCTAGACTCAAGAAACTTTGGTGGGAAGGGCGGAGCTGTGGTGGGTAACCCATCATATCTCTCTGGCAGTCTTCAGAGTAAGAAGGTGTGACCAGACTCAGCAAACACCAGTGGGAAGCCTGGGGGGTTTTCCAAGATTTATCAATTGTAAACTGTGCTGCTATAAACAGGAGCGTGCAAATATTGTTATGGTGTCATGCTTTTAATTCTTTTTGGAAGACATGAAGAAGAGGAAGTAGCTTGCTCAAATAGAAGCTCTAGTTTTAATTTTTTTTTGAGTCTCTATACTGATTTCCACAGTAGTTGCAGAAGACTACACCCCCATCAACAATGAAGAAGTGTTCCTTTTCCCTCTCAGCTTTGCCAGCATTTGTTATTGGTTGATTTCTTGATAATACCCATTCTTTCTGGAGTGAGATGGAATCACAGCATTGTTTAAATTTATATTTCTCAAATGACAAGTGATATTGAACATTTTTTCACGTATTTATCTGCCCATTTGTACTCCTTCATCTGAAAGTGTATATTCATCTCAGATGTTCATTTTTTAAATGTATCTAGTATATGATCTACAGGATCTCATTATGTAGATAGAATTCATAGTGATCCTCCTGTTTTCAGCCTCCCTAGCTCTGGGATTGCAGGTGTGCGCCACCATGCCCAGTCTCAATCCCAGTCTCAGCATGCCCCGCGGGCAGGGCCAGGATGGCACACCTGGCCACTGCACTCTGCCTAAGCTGAGTACTGGGCTATTAATCTCAGATGCTCATTTTTCAATTGGGTCTTTAATTTGGGAAGCTTCTGGGTTGTTTCTTTACTCTGTTGGTGGTTTTTTTTTGCTGTGAAAAAGCTTTATGATGAGAGGAGATCCCAGTTACTGATCCCTGTGGTAGTTCCTGTATAATCAGGGTTTGTTCATAAAATCTTTGTACCCCAGTGTCCACAACAGTCCTAACTATTCTTTTTTTTTTCCATTTATTTTTATTTTATTAAAATACAAATGTCAATCAGACAGTTTCAAAACACCTTAACCAAACAGAGTT